>JAYXIM010026679.1:0-274731 GCA_037575425.1 Anastrepha fraterculus
GGGAAATGCATAGCTTGGTAAGCTGGTTTCCTTCGCGTATTCTCAAAGTGTCATCAGCAATGATGATTTATATAAAACGTGCAGCTTGGAACCAATGGGCAAATCTATCAAATAACGCAAGTGGAGGTGGATAAGCCACGCACTGCGAAAGGATGCTACGGAAGTCTGCCGATAAGTACTTGATTGGAGCGCCCAAATAAGCTGCAAGAGGAGCTGTCCTTACACTATATTGAAGTACATCGTACGTTACAAAACGTTGAATGCGAGAAATCGTGTGACGAATGAAAATTGTTAGTTGAAACCAGAACCTGGTGTGAATGCTTCATTGAGACCCTGTGCTCCAATTTGAGATAAAGAAAACGATGATGATAATGCTTGCTAGCCTGTTAGAGATAATTCCACAACCAGGGCTAGCAAATTGCTACAATTTTGAGAATTTTCGTGGATACATAGATGAGTTGACAACTATCATCCATCGAAAATTCGGTTCCAGTAGGAAGTTCTGTTCAAAATTATTAGTAGAGACTTGTCCTCGGTTGAAAGCATAAGTTCCAATTGGTTCAAAGGAGGTGATTTAAAGTAAGCAATTTTTTACTTTCTCGGGAAAAGTGCCGTCTCGATCCTGCCGGGATAGACTCGCTCCAATGTAGATATGTATATATTAGGGAGCGTGTGTTTTATATTAGAGCTCGATCAGTGATTGTAGATGTTTCCTCGTTGTTGCTATTACAATTTCATCAGCTTGGACACTATAAGGGGTGGAGGATTGCCGCTGAGTAGTGTTTGCATTCACGTAATTATTTACAGACGTACGTACTGGAGGACGATGGTTAAAAAACTCCACTTGTGGTCTGTATAAGTCTTACAGGGTTTGATTGCAAAGTAATGAGCCTTCCCGCACGGAGCGTCTGCCCAGCCATCAACCGAATCGGCTGGTGGGGGAAAATGATCGTTGGACCTCCCTCTTCCACTAGAAACCGGTCCCAGTTCGCTGGCAACAGCGGAGCAGTCAACATCGCTCCGCGCGTGAAAGCTATTTTAAAAGGGTGTTAGGATTTTGCAGTGGCGAAAATGCAACTGATCATATTTTTCGACTCTCGAGGCATCGTCCACAAGGTGTTTGTACCTCCAGGAAGCACTGTAAATGCGGCATTTTTCAAAGAAGTGCTCCTTCGGCTGAAAAACCGCGTCGCCCGTGTTCGGCCCGACCTCGTCAACAATTGGACCCTTCATCACGAGAATGCGCCGGCGCACACCGCCTTCCTCTGCACCTCTGCATTGGCCAAGATGGGGGCTCCGGTGCTTCCCCACCCTCCCTACAGCCCAGACCTATCCCCTCCGGACTTCTTCTTGTTCCCGCGCCTGAAAAGAAAGCTGGAGGGGAGGCGTTTCGACTCTATCGAGGCGATGCAAAACACTGTGACAGCCGAATTGAACGCGATTCCGGCGGATGAGTTTAAACAATTTTTCCTACAGTGGAAGGACCGCTGCCAGCGGTGTATTGACGCTCAAGGGTCCTATTTTGAAGAATATTAGTTGTATAAGCCAAAAGGTTTAATAAAACTGCTTAAAAAAAATAAGACTCATTACTTGAATAAGGGACCTGTAACGGCCTCAGAACGGACGATATTGAAAGATAGCTCTGAAGAAGAGGCTGAGCGCCGGTCTCATCAGTTTTGGTACCAAAAATGAAAGAGTGTGAAAATATAGTCTTTCTGTTTTGCAAAGATTGTATTTCGATCAATAAGCACCTCACATTGTACCACCTTATCAAAAAGTTTCCGGTAGGTAGGTGACGCTCTAAGTCAACTGATTTGAGATCTGTATTTTTTGTTAGGCTGCCACATCTGTGCTTAACATTCCTAACAAAATTTGATCGTCATTGCTTGACATTCGCAAAAGCTACGTCGTTTTGAGTAAATCGAAATTTGTACCTCCGCGCTTATGATTTTTCACAGTTTAAAAATGAATTTGAATTTGCACCAACGAGTCTGTAATAAATTTTGTATTAAAAGCGGATTCAATGGCCTGAAAATCTAAGAAATTGGAGTATTATAACTTAAAGAAAACAGCGCTTCATTAGTGGCATGAAAGTTTCAGAAGATATCGTGAGTCAATCGAGGATGACAGACATGGTGGCAGGCCGTTGACATCGAAAACTGTTTAAAACATCAATAAAGTGAAAGAAAAGTTAATCAATAACCGCAAATAAACCATCAGAAAGGAGGACCTAAATTGCATGCAAAAACGAAACCGCGTCGGTATTGCCAGAGACATGATTTCCAAGGCTGAATCCGACCCAACATTCCTTAAACGCATCATTACTGGAGACGAGACGTAGGTTTATGAGTATGACACGCAATCCAGTCATTCGGTGAGTGAGTGAAAAGCTCCGAATGAGCCAAGCCCAAGAAAAAAACCACTTCAGTCAATAAAGAAAACGATACCTACGATTTTTATGGATTCCAATGGTATTGAACACAACAAATTTTTGATGGAAGTTCAGCGAATTAATAAGGACTATGGTTATATTTGGGCATTATAAGACGTTTACGTGAAGCAAGCCGCCAAAAAAGCCAGGATTTTTGGGAAAATATCTCGGAGATTTGCACCATAATAATCCTTGAATTTTTCAACAAGAACAGAACGAGTAACATCCAACAGTCATCAAATTCACCTGATGTGACTCCCTGCGATTTTTTTGTTTTTTGTTTGATTGAGTCAAAAAACCACTCCGCGCAACGCATTTTAACAGTACATATTACGTATATATAAGTATATAAAAATTTTTTTTTAAAGTTAATTTCATATTCATTTGTTTAAAATTTTTGACTTCAAAAAGGAGTCCTTAAAAAACAGATGAGGTGGTTCGGGGAAACACACAGCCTTCCAAAGTCATCTGAAATAAAAAATTCAAAAAGATTATTATACTGTAGACTTTATTTTAGGTCCCGAACCTAAAATATACATAAAAATAAAAAAACAAGAACAAAATGGCGGACTTGTGAAAAAAGTTCTCAAAATCTAATTTTTTTCTTCATAAATTGTTTACATTAAATAGTTTATTATTAAACAATTAAATGTTTTAAACGTCCGGGATCTAGATATGTGTGTCTAGAATAACGGGTTAAATTTTTAGCCAAATCGGTTGAATAGTTTTGAGTCAGTGATTCCCCGAAATTTCGAAAACATAGTTTTGAGAAAAACGCGTTTAAACCGGATTATAAAAGATATATTATATATACCGGATAATAAAAGAGGAGACGGTCAGAGCAGCTGCTGCTGGCGTGTCACACGCTTTCACACACACTACGGCGCGCTCTCTTATTTTAGCTTTAACTTTAAAAATAATTAAAATTTCTGTCTGAACTTTTTATAGTATATTTTTAAGATGTTTTTGTTCCAAAAAATGTAAAAAAAAAGGTTTTTTGGACCCGTTACACCGGGCTACTAGCTTATAATCAGCAATACTTGTACTTAAAGCCAAGGCATTCTACTAGGCATGCATGGAAAGCAGCCAGAAGTGCAACCATTCCTAAAATTTTTGCTTATTGGCATCCATAAATAATCCATTGTTGACTTCCTTTTCAGTCTGTTAAAGGAGGTGGGATTGAGTTTCTGAAAATTATTAAAAATTTGGAAATAAGACGATTGTAGACAGGAGTACACAACTTTCCTGCTTGCTGCTAGGCTGAGCTTCTCCTCCAATTTGTGGCGTACGCCTTAATGTTGTGATACAAATGTACAACTTTATGTCGGCTCCGAACGGCAGATGGTTTTATAAGAATTCTTTTCATGGCTGGAGAGCGTTTTCATTGCTTTATTATAGACTCTCATTTTAGCTAGAACGAGAAATGAATCCTGGGTTAGCCTGAAATTAGTCCTCAAATGGGCTCTGTGTGATGGGGCATGTATCGAAAAGTCCAATTCATCTCTGAAGATAATTCGTGGCGTCAACAAATAATATTAGCTTTCGTATCTGCGCTCAATTCACTTAAAAGCTCTGCAAAGAAGCATAGTAATCTTTTCCTCTATAGTACAAAGCTATGACACAGTAGATACCAGTCATCAGTTTTTGGCACTTCTTCGTGATAGTAACACCTCCTTAAGTGATTGTGGAAGACCCCTAATCGTTATCGATGTTTGCCTATAGAACGTTTTTCCATGTCAAGAATCACTGCATAAGAATTTGACCACTTAGTAGCGCCATGACTGTGGATATTTCTCCTCTACTCTGGATATTTCTCCTCCACTCTGGGAGAGCAGCTCTTGCAATTTTCTTACGTTCAACTCTAATCGTAAATGGTTCCCTGTGTTGCTATTTGGTACTAACATTTCTCCACTTCGTATACACTGCTTTGAGGAAGAATTCCCCAATAATGGTTGGAAAATAAGCAGTCAACTTGCCCAACCCCTTCCGTATGAATGAAAGTTGCGCGAAAGTATTCGTTCTTTCAAACTCATCTGCTTACTCTCTTACCAGGTGTTAGAACCGGGTACGCGTATACTGGAAACCTAACTGCTCTAACGTCTCGTTAAGTAATCTGAGGCAGTTTGCTACTATTTCCAAGGGGATCACGGCGTAGTCGAGCGCTTTGTGTGCTTTATGGAGATCTGAGTACTTCTAGATCTTATTTGCTGTAACAACTGTTAGTCGTAGACTGTCAGCAGCTTCTTAAATTTTCACTAGATCGGCCTCAAATACGTTGCAGTGATGTATAGAAGGCGAAGTGCCGCTTGTAGCGCTAAATGCAGAGAGGAGACATCTCCGCCTCCTCTGCTCTTTAGCTTCGATTCATTATTGAAGAACTGCATGTAGCCATCAGATCTCTGCAGGTCTCCTTCGCATGACTTTTCATTGGTTATTTCGCTCCTCTCTTCTTCCAAGCTTGTATCGCATTTCGTGACCTGCCTTGCTACTGTGCCATAGTTCCCACATGAGGTGGCATGATAATGAGCTCGATGCAATCGTTAGCAAGAACGAGGAACATATCTTTGGACTTAAAACTGAGGTAACATTTTTGCATAAAATGGCCCATAAACGTTCGCGCACTAAACAGCAACTATTAGCTTGCCACGTCGCGACGCCTACAACCCCAGGCGTGTTGAAGCATTGTGGCTTATAAATAAAGTTGTTGCGCGCGTCAGTGAAATCTTCCACTCACTGCCTCTGTAGCTCTTTTTTCTATTTCTTGCAACTCAGTGATTGCGGCGTCTCGGATGACTTTAACGAAGATGAAGATGACGATGCCGATGACGATGAAGACATAGCTGGTTAGTGGCATGCCGCTGCCTTTTTATTGCCTGCAGCTATCGCTCGTCTCGTCTCACTGCGGTTGCTTTGTTGTTGTCGTTTTGGCGCTGAATATGAAGAGAAATTCAATTTAGTCGAAAAGATGCTGCCAAATGCTACCGGCGTGTTTGAGCGCGGCAAAGCTTTTGAGATTTCAAAGCATTGCTTCGCGTCATAGCGTGCCACAGCATAGGTCCGCGAGTAATAGGATTTCAATTGTACAAATGGTAAGCGGAAGTGCAGGTAAAAGGAGGCTGAAGGAGCAATATGAATGCCTGAATACATACATAAATATAAAGGGTGATCAATTTGGAAGTATCGGATTTTCAATTGAAATGAAACAGTGAAAATTTAAATTGATTGGGAAATCTTTATTACTTTTGTATAGAACCATTCATGACATTTATTTGTTAAAGATAATTCCTTTCTAATGTTGGCCACAACTGCGCCGTAATTCGACCATCCGTAAACACTAAATTTGAATAACTCGCGACTCGCTGGAGTACTTCGGTCGGTATCTCGTGTGTAACTTTAGCATTGTTGGCTTTCAATGCCTGAATCGCTGCTGGTTTATCCACAAAGCATTTAACTTTACATACCCCCATATATAATAGTCCAAATGCGTGATATCACACGATCTTGGTGGCCAGCCCACTGGGCCGAGACGAGAGTTGAATTGCTCACCGAAATCTATTGCTTCACGGGCTGTATGGCAAGTACCGCCGTCGCCGTCTTATTGACGTAGCCATCAAACTAAAAATGGATCTCATCACTGCGCATTATAAGTTGGCTAGAGCGTGCCATGAACACCTTACACAGAGCGTCGATTTTCTTAATGCAGTTGCGCGATTTGTAAACGTTGCTGAGGCGTTGGTTAGGTTAGGTTTGGCAGCCGCATCGCACATAGAGACAACGATGCCACTTAGACCACGAAAAGGGTTCGTTGTGAGCCGCGGGGCTGGGCTACATTTCCCTCTCCATATTCAACCATCCTGAGCTTTTGACAAAGCGTAAAAGTTTGTTGATACCTAAAGTGTATAGATTATCTATATTCGTTAAGAAGTAGGATTTTAAAAATCGGTTCCTGCTTCTGGCTAGAGCTGGGCATGGGCAAAATAAGTGTTGAATTGTTTCCAACTCCTCCTCATTTCTGCAACTACGACAGAAATCATGCGTGTAAACGCCTAATCTCTTTGCATGCTAGGGCCCCTACTAGGGTCCTTATTTGAGGCGTAAGTCTGTCCATAATGAAAATGTCAATGAATACTGAACAAAAGTATGTAATTAGATTGATTGAGTAGTCACGCGTCATCTATCAAAAATCCCAAGTAGCTTCAATCTGATCACCCTTTTCATACACCAAATCTCTATTTGTCTGCATTTACTCGCATTAGTGTGCCGGTTGTAATGCTTATGATGATTGTAGCAACAACATCAACTCGCGATATTATCGCATCAGGTGAGCAAAGCAATAATTTCACAGTAAGACTTCCACGTAATCTCTGCTTCTCCGTCTTCGGCTCGCACTCTAATTCTGTTTGGTTGGGCGGTCTGATACTCAGCAAGAGCATCGTGCAAGGCGCTGCTGCGTAGCAAAAATAAGAAAATGCATAGTTGTTGCTTGAAGGCAACTGCAGTTTATATGCATTACTCTCGTTTGAGCTCTCTATAGTATTATGCCGTTACTTGCTGTGAGTAGCAGAGCTTCTCACAACCTTTCATTTTGTGCACAAATTTGTGATATATAAACGAAGCTGGTAATGGTAGTAAGAAGGAGTTGCTTATAAATTATTGAAAATCAGTTTTTTTCCGTAAGATTTACTCGCATTTTTCATACATTTTTTTCTAATTGCCATTGCCATTGCCATTATTCTCATCTTCATAGATTATCCCGATGTGTGTTTGTTATTATCCATATTTAGAGTAAATATGTATTTATATTCCAATCTGCACACGCATACTAACACATGCACTTATGTTATACTGTCATTTGTGTTTATATCCTGTCGGCTTGGCTTCGTTGCTACGCAAAAACAAGTACTGTGCCATTTTTTCCTGAGCTGGCCTGCTTGAGTTTCTGGCTGCTCTGACAGTTGCTACGGATTATTTGTCGGTACTTTTGCGACTTATTCGTGAGACTAGGAAATTTCAAAGGAAGAATTGATTTTATGTCACTGTGAGTTTGAATAGAAAATGAAGATATTTCATATCAAGTATAAGGATTATTTATGGTAAATGTACGGTAGTATACCGGTGAAGTATTAAATCTACTTATGCAGTTGCTATTTATGGACAATAGAGAAAATACAAAGTGCTTAAAATGCGTTTGGTGAAGTGGCGTCATATACCAACCAACCAAAATATCTTGAAAACGGCTATAAAGTTAACAGTGCATATCTGGGGGACATCAGAATTCGTTTTAGAAGTATGGTTCCTTCGGCAAAGTTTCTTATTTTGATACCTAGAATACGATTTTCACAGAGCAATGGACGGTTTTTTTGCCTCCCCACAAATCGACCCGGCCTAATACCCATAGTCACTAATGCATCCTTAGCATGGTGGCCCCAAGGTCAAGCAAAGAAAAGCAGTAAACGAATTAAACAAATTGCATCGCCTGATACATATGTGTTGGTATTACAGGGGCTATGAAAACATATTCCACGGATGCATTGGGTATGCTCCTGAACATACCACCGCTTCCAATCTTGATTGAAAGGGAAGCTCGCTCGAGTGCCTTAAGTTTAAAAGGTATATCTGAACTTAAAAGTGGGGATATGAAAGGACATTTAAAGATATTAGAAGACTTCCTACATAGTCCCTTTCTTCATAGGGATGATATACTATTACCCAAACCAATACTCTTCAGGAACTTCCAAGTTATAATTAATGAACGCACAGACTGGAGAACTAATTCTATCACTTTCAAACCTGGCTCTCAGCTATGGTTTACTGATGGGGCCAAATTGGAAAATGGTAGAACAGGAACAGGAATCAATGGGCCTAAATTCAAAAAATCGATTACGATGGGACTCTACCCAACAATATTCCAGGCTGAAGTGCATGCCATTGAAATATGTGTGAGAGAATGCCTTAGCAGGAAAATGAGAGGTACTCACCACATCTACATACTTGCAGATAGCCAAGCGGCTCTAAAAGCCCTTCTATCAACAACTATCACCTCTAAATTGGTAAATGATTGCCTAAACCTTCTGAACACGTTAGGAAACCTCAACATAGTAACACTAGGCTGGATTCCGGGACATGAAAGACATGAGGGGAAATGAAATGGCAGATGAATTTGCAAAACAAGCAGCAAATATGCAACTTTGAGCCTTTCTGTGGACTCACAAAAAGCCACATTAATGAGCTCCTTAGGAAATGGGAAGAAAGAAAATCTGCTGCACGCTGGTTAAACTGTGTCGGTCAGCGTCGAGCCCAGCTATTTTCAACATTTAAAAATGATTTTGCATTGAATAGTTTTTAAAACCTTTCGATTAATACCCTTGAGTGGTGGGTTGGGTTTGAAGCAATTGCCCACTATGGGTCACACTCAGGCTCATAGGGTATTGCGATGCAGCATGGGAAGCTCGACCCGATATCTCCCAAAAACAAATGTGATTGAGTGAAATTTTTCCATTTAGAGCGCTCAAACTTTGAAATTAAATAACAGCTTAAGTAATTTTGCGACAACCTTTTTGTTCCTTTCTCTATGGTATTATGTGAGGAGTATGATTTCGGGCTGTAAGTGGCGTATCCTTGTGCGCCACTTTTGGATGAGAGCTATTGACAGTGAAGGCGGCTCCTTGCGGATCTGCGAAGAAATAATGGCTGATGATACCGCCGTTAAATTTTTTTGAGCGAAAGATTCTAAGAAAATGATGTGGACCTGTACGACTTGAAGACGTTGCTTACCGCATTCGGTACAACGACGAGCTAGACCCACTCATCAAGGGTGCAAATATAATCAGATACGTCAAAGCGCAACGGATTCGATGGAACGACCGTCACATTCTATGAATGAGCAACTATAAAGCTATAAGAAAGGTCTGCGAAACAAATCCACAAGACGACAGAAGAAAAGGGCGGCCGAGAAAACGATGGAGAGATGACATTTATGGTGAATTTGGAGCAATGGGCATAGCTGATACCAAACGAAAAGCTGATGACCGAGTGGCGTGGAGGCGAATTGTAACGGAAACCCAATGGTTTACCCCGAACTGTGATGTTTTGATGATGATGATACCGTCGAATAAAAGTTCAGAGCCAACAGTGATTCATACTGAGTGTACAGGGTGAACGATATGAAGTGTTACCTATTCAAAACACCATAATTTTTTTATGTGAAATTAGTTTTTATTGATTTCAAAGACAAAATTGTTCAAAAATTATTACAATTTTAATTTTATATTCACTTTAGCTCGATATGACCACCTTTTGCCTTGACCACCTATAGCCTTCAAACGGTCAAAAAATGAGCTGCATGATGCACGAATGTGAACTTGAGGTATTTCGTATAATCGCCTTTTCCAGCGCATCCATACTGGCATATTTTTAGTTCCATCTTGCTCTCCAAAATGGACTAGATGGAATAGTCCATCGGATTTGCGTCTGCCGAATTCGAAAGCCAGCTCTAAAGCAGCTTCTAAAACATTTTCCCGATAATAAGGCGCATTCACTTTGACACCAGGCTCTATAAAAAGGATTGGAGAGAATCCATCAACGGTCACTGCGGCCCAACCCATTACTTGCGATGGGAAATTGCTTCTAGTGGCCATACGTAGGCTCAAATTCTCGTATGAGCGTTCGGTCAAGTAAACTCGATCGTTTTGAGTGTTTATGAACTGCTCAATTGAGAGATTTTTTTCATCAGAAAGCACAATGTTAGAAAATTCGCCACGTTCGTCCAAGCGCAAATACCTCCTTTACTCATTCGTACCGAACTTTTTTTTGCTGAGGTGAAAGATCGTGTGTCTTTTGGAACTTGTAAGCCGTGCCGTTGAGCTCATTTTTCAATATGCGTCGAATGCTGTCTTGCGATATTTTCAGTTCTTTGGCCATTTTTCTTCCACTTTATAGTGTTTTATAGTGCGATACACAAACATTTTATTCACTTTGAAGTGACTGAGCTCACGAGCAAAGGCTGGTCGTGATTTTTGAGCCATATTTAACGCAATCAAACTATTACGTTTGAATTCCATCACAGAAAAAAAAATTCAACAAAACTGAGACGTAAATGCTTTTGATGGCTTATAAACAATATATTGAACTGTCATTAGAATAATTTTGACGTTGATGTCATGAGCTGTTTTACAGATACAAGCAGTGTGAAGTTGGTAACACTTCATATCGTTCACCCTGTAGAGACAACTGATGAGTCTCCCTTCGATTTTCGTCTCTTCCAATACGGCAGTTGTGTTCGCTTACTAAGTAACCTAACCCGAAATTAGCCTAATCGCTAAAAATAATTTTCCTCAAGTGAGTTTGGCGAGTAAACCACTGATTTTGATAGCCAATTTTAATAATTTCAAAACCTCTGTGAATCGCACAGCATTGCATTATTAAATGTCAAGACTAAATTTGGTAGTCATAGCTTAAAAAAATTACGTCTTTATACTGTCAAACTTCGAGTGCATTTACTTACAAAACCATTTACTTAGAGATGTTATTATTCTGTAGTTATTCTAGCCATTCTCGTTATTCAAATACCCTTCGATTATTCATAATTTCGTGAACTTCTACATTCAATTTTTATTCACTTTGATGTTTTCAATATTTTTTGCTTTGACTATTTGCCCCACATTTCTCAAGAGCTTCCATCATTAAAGTTCTACTTTGTCTTTATCTTAAATCTAATGAAGCATTGACTGCAGAGATGAATAAAATATTTCCTTTTGTGAGCTCATGGTAACCTTCAACTGTCGTTTCGCATGAACGAAAAAAGTTATACGTAGACAAGTGCAGTGAATAAATAATAATAAAAAAAAAAAGAGAAAATGTGTCAAGCGACAAATACTTAGTTACAAACAGCGACCTGAAACCTCATATATACACATACATATATATATATATATATATGAAGAAGTGGTGATTTTGTAGAGATTAAAATACAGAAAAAATGCGCCAAATGCAGTAAATGAAAAATCAAGGAGATAATAACACGAGCATGAGAATAACAGTATTTATAAATAACTACAGCTGTATTTAATAGTTGGTTCTACAGAGAGAGAGAGAGAGAGAGAGAGAGAGAGAGAAAGAGCGAGAAATGGGACTGAGCATATATGCAATGCACCCACCCACACACACATACCGCTCGCCCATAAAGGCAAGCACTTGTTTTCTTTTGCCGTGTGCTAAGGCTACTTCCTTCCAGGCGAGGTACTTACTGCCATGACAGCCTACCGATCGGCGCACAGCATTCAGGTTTTCGCTCGAATAAGCAAGATATTGCTCGCCGCCACCCGTAAACGAAATACCGAGGAAATATGTCAGCATGGAATTTCCTGCATTTGCCGCTGATTTGAACGAATCAATAATTGAATGAATGAGATGAGCGTATAAATACACAGGGGAAGTGGAAAATGTGAAAAAATTTCTAGAAATACAACTTTTCAATTCAAACGCACACACTCACACACACACACATATATATATATATATATATAAGTGTTATTGTATTGAGCATTGCATTGCTGTATAGAAATCCAGAATTGCAGCGATATTTACAAATATTTCATATTGAATAAAATGAATGCCTTTGGGTGCTGGCAGCAAAATCAAGCGGCAGCGAATACAAACAAACACAGTAGCTGCCAAGCAAGAAATTCTGATGCGTTTGTGCTCTTTTTTTGGTAATTTTTATTTTAATATACAACGTGAATTTTATACGGCGAGGGGCTAGAAAATATCCACTGGCAGCCGGTTCCCATGGGAGCCGGATCTACGTTACCGGAATGACTCGGGTTTTTCTCGACCAAGGGCTGCCACCCAGTAAACTAGCCGTGTCTAGTGAACAGTATCCATTGTCGCGTGCATATTTGGCTTGCCGCACAAAATTGTTGCATAAGTACAACGAATTATTCCTACAGTAGGTAGGTGAAAAGGTTGAAGTACCAGTCTGGCACTCCCCAAGTATGATAGCACTAAAGCCGTTTTGAGCCAGCTAAGAGCTTGGAAGTTGAATGACTGGAGTCCCTAAGACCTTCTGCGCCTTGCGGGGGTCAAAGGGTTTTTAAAACAGTACACAAAGAAATGGTGTTCCATCTGATCTGTGACTCACTGAGAAATAAGTTGTGCAACAACTTTAACAACAGTCAGGTGGATGATGATAACCGGGTAGGAGGTCTATGATACCAATTCAGTCTACTCCTGCCTGGCAAGCTCATCAGCAATTTCATACCCCACTATGTTCCTATGTCCTGGAACTCAGATCAGAGAAATTTTACCTGCTCACCCAAGAGATTTGATTGAGATTTTGATGAGATTAGCTTGGATTTGTACCATAGCGTCGTCAGAGCCTTGATCACAGCTTGACTATGGGAAATAGTAGTGATATCTTCCGTGCGCCCGCGTTTAGTACAAACACTAGCAGTATTCGGCAGTTTTAAGGAAATAAATAAATTAGCTGATTTAGGAAAACCCCCTGCACAGACTCCCGATTCCATCTTGGAGCCGTCAGTAAGTACAGAGCTACCAGCATCGGTACAGATTACCACCTCGTTCCAACTTGCCTGTTTGGATAGATTGCGCGGGCACGTCCCAAATACTCCTTATTTGCGGATAGAGAGATCTGTACGAAGTTCAGAAAAATGTGGTGTTAACGGCCTACAAATGCTACTAAATCACTTGAGTGCCTGCCTTTAGAGGTTAACCTCCTTCAATCTGAAATAACGTAAAAGTCGATGGGAGGTAAGTGCAAAACGTCTTTAAGGGCAGTACTGGTATAAGTTGTACCTACTCCAGTGGTCCAATACAAGTAGTCTTTTGTACTCTCCCCAGTTAAGTGATATTATAGCCCTTCCGAACAAACCAGGCATCTGCACGTTAAAATTGCCAAAGAACCACTACTTTGTACAGTCAAAGAACGACCTGTGTGGAAAGCTACGCTAGCCTTTTCTATCCCATTTTCTAGAGCCAATTCAAGGCAAGAATCACTCTAAGATACTTAATTTCCGATGAAAGCGGGATATTGTGGTTATTTAATCTGGGAAGTCTAAAGTCTGGAGGTTTATATTTTTTGGTGAGGGGCACCAGCTCCATTTCATTAGAGTTGACTCTGAGGCCGCAACTGGCAACCTTTCCAAAATCTCAGTCATGATTGAGGGAAAGTGCTCCGGTACCATTGGGAGCAAGTCGTCGGCGTGTGCTACCACTTTAGCCCCACCCTTCTTTAACATTAACAGAACTTCTACCCAAAAAAGAGACAAAAGGACGCCATCCTGCGGTGTCTACACGTGTATGAATCTAATGACTTACGACCCTCCTACCATCAAATTGAGTTCTTCCCTCAATGAGTGATGAAAATTGAAATGGAAATTGTGCAGCGGTTGTCTTTAAATATACGAGGAAAAAATAATAATAGGAATCCGAGAATAGAGTTTGGTAGAGAGGCAAAAATAAGATGTAAGTGCATAGGCAATTTGAAAGTCCACGCTTATGGGGCATTAAAGTTTTCATCGTTTTACACATTAGGAAACATTAGGGTAGGAAACTCTGTTATTCCTATATATTTGTTATGTGATGTGTTCTACGAAAAACATAACTGAGAACACTTATATGGGAAGTTTTAGCCCTCTAACACTCCTTAATAGGTGTGCCTTTCTTGTCTCCTTTGTGAGTGAGGGCAACAAATAATCATGGCAGTGGAATGTATGGGTTAAAATGTACAATAAAAATCAATCCACTCCAGATTCTTCTTCTTAACGAGTTTAACAAAGCGCACCAGTCGTTTCTTTCTCATGCTAACCGGCGCCAGTTGGACACACCAAGCGAAGCCAAGTCCTTCTCCACCTGATCTTTCAACCGCAGAGGAGGCCTCCTTCTTCCTCTGCTACCACCAGCTGGTACCGCATCGAATTCTTTCAGAGCCGGAGCGTTTGTATCCATTCGCCAACGTAGCCGCTGGATCTTTATTCGCTGCGCTATCTCTATGTCGGTGTAAAGCTCATACAGCTCATCGTTCCATCGCCTGCGATATTCGCCGTTGCCAATGAGCAAAGCTCCAAAAATCTTACGCAGAAACTTTCTCTCAAACACGCCCAGCGTCGCTTCATCGGATATTGGCAAGAAAGATTTTGAATTGGATTTCAAGGCAGGCATTGTTATCGGTGTTAATGCTGGTTGCTAAATAAACGACGTCTTTTGCAATCTCGAAATCATAACTGTAAACGGTGACGTGGGTGCCGAAACGCGAGAGCGCCGACTGCTTGTTTGAAGACAGGAGGTATTTCGTTTTGTCCTCGTTCACCACCAGACCCATTCGCTTTGCCTCTTTATCCAGTTTGGAGAGGGCAGAACTAACAGCGCGGCTATTAAGCCCGATGATGTCAATATCCGCTGGAGATTAATTTAAAAAAAAAAGTGGAACTAAAATGAAGACAGCGAACAAGCAAGCATTGAATGTCCGATTTCGAGAGCTTTTGATTGACATTCACCCAGAACTGAATTACAGAACCTGCCTGATTGCAGTCACTTACGTCACTCGTGACATCTGTGGCGAAGTGGCACGCAATTGGCGATATTTTACTAGTTCTGAACCAGAAGTTTACTTTCACTACTTTGTTCAGGCTTTCTCTGCAGGCTATGCTTGCGAGTGTAAATGGGCACGCTGGGTGTAGAAAGTGGGCGTTGTGGTGTTTGGAGGCGTATCCAGTTTGTTGGCTGTGAGTAGCAGGAAGTTGCAACAGCCTTAGCTAGCGACGCATTTGCTGGAGGTGAGGCCAATACGTCAGCCTGGCGCTCTGACTGCCAACTTTGCTACTACGTCGCCAAGAGAGGTTCTAAAAGGAAAAAAAAAACTAAATAAAAAAACTGTTGCCTCACCCCACGGCGCGCCACCCGAATAGTTATATCGTCTTAACCCTACTAACTGCTTTCCATGTATTGCGATTGTTTGCTTGTTGTTGTTGTTGTCGGTGCTGGTAAAGCTTTTCTGTACTTGCCACCATTACATGACAATCTGACAGCATTTAAATGTTGCAAAGAAGTAAAATGCAATAACAACAACTCACTTAACTGCCTTTCCTAGCCTTTTGTGACAACAATCGTCGGTGGTGGCGATAGTAAGCGGAAAAATTTCTCAAAAGAGAAAATTTTCAATTTCCGCTTCAAAGCAACGCTTATCACCGATTCTAGTTCAATTTTCTACTCTATACCAGATTGGATAGAAGTTCGGAGTAGTCGGAAGTGAGCGAAATGCATGGATATGTGTCAAGGGAAGCCCCAGGTACGATATGGATTTCAGTTTCATAAAAAGGTAAAAAAAAAAATTAAAAAGCGTATGCGTTGCTGGTGATGACAGAGGGGAGGAGAATTTAAGGTGGGATCGGAAGCCAGGGTCATGTTCACATAGGAGGAGCAATAATTGGGGTGTAATTTTTTCAGATTCTAACTGTGCGAAGCGTTAGTTTTGCTGCTTTTCCGAAAATATTCTTCTATAAGAAACTGTTTTTTTTGTCTTCCAAAGATCTTAGCATCTGATGAAAGTAATAAAAAAGACTCTGGCGTCTTCTAGTTAAATTGAAAGTCCTCGATACTATTTTGAATATGAAATGCATGCAAAAAAGTGGAACTGAGAAATCACAAAAAATCACAAAAAAACCAAATCCTCCCAAAAAATAAACAAAAAACCAGACAAAAGTCAGAAAAGGAACGAAAACAGATTAAATGCAGAAATGCCCTAAAGATTTTCTTTTATGCTGCGTAAAAAATGCAGGCGATATCTGTTACTAATATCTCATTGGATGGACCTTGATGAAGGCTTTTATGTAGAGATCATCTGTAATTAGTCATAAACAGCGTAGGAGCAGCGCAACAGGGCAGTACACAATCCAGAAGTTTAGTCCTCCGTGCCACCTTAGATGTAAGGAACGCTTTTAGTAGCGTAAGATGGGCGGACGGACATACAGGCCGCCTTAGAGCTAAGGTTCAAAATTCCGGCATAGCTACAGCGCATAATGAGGAATTACTTACGAGACCGCAAATTCGTCTATCAAACTCCAGAGGGTTCTCGTTGTATAAACGTCACATCCGGAGCGGCACAAGGATCAATTTTCGGAACATTCTGACGAGATATTCAATAATAGAAATGCCTGATAGTACTTTTCTAATCGGATACGCAGCCGATATCGCAGCAGTCATCACAGCACGAAACTTTAAAGAAGCTCGTAGAAAACTTAAGCAAGTTATGAAACGGACACAAACGTGGTTAGATTCACGTGGCCTCAAATTAGCCACAGAGAAAACGGAGCTCATACTTCTAACACAAGAAGCACATCCCGTTAGAAGTTAACATGCAAACTGACTCAAGACTAAGCTTCTGGGCCCGAATAAAGCACGCAGCAGAGAAAGCCGCTAAGATAACATCCCTACTCAGTAGACTCATGACAAACATAGGGGTCCAACCCCAACGAAATGGGAAATAATGATGGCTACCATGCTCTCCGTTCTCTTATAGGGAGCTGAACTGTGACAAACGCGTTAAAGGTAAAGCACTGATGCAAGCTCTTAACTTCGGTACAACGAATGGCAGCCCTGAGAGTTGTGTCCGTTTACTGCACAGTTCAGTCCAGCTGTTCAAGTAATAAGCGGTTCAATACCGTTAGACTTACTAGCCTTTGAGAGGAAAAAGTTGTGGGCTTTAAAGAAGAAGGCGCGAAATAAGAGATGAAACGCTAAGGTTATGGCAAGATCGCTGGATTAACGAAACACGCGGCAGATGAACGGCTAGGCTTATAAAAGACGTCGCCACATGGAAGAGCAGGAACTTCGGTGAAGTGAATTTTTATGCAACCTAAATGCTTTCGGATCACGATTTTTTCCAGAATACCTGTTCAAAATAAAGAAATACGAACATCCCACGTGCATATACGGGGATGCTGCCGAAGATGACGCTGAACACACATTCTTCCAATGCATGCGTTGGGAACAAGAACGTCGCTGGAGAATGCAGTCAGTCACATAATGAAAATGAAATCGACAAGATGCTAAGTAGCGAGGAAACGTGGGAGATCATCAGTGGTGTCGCAGAATGAATTCTCCGGATAAAAAAGCGGAACCTGGACGCAGGCACCTAGGTATAGACCTTCGTAATGAGGAAGGTGGAACGCCACCCTGGAGAAACGCGAAAGTAGTTCCAGACTGGGCGACGGCTCTAAGCGAGGGCAAGTTTTTTACTCTTCGGACATACCTTTGCTGCGATGGCAGCTTTGATGATGCATTAGTAATTTTCCACCTCCTTACACGCACAAAAAAAAAATATCTAATTAGTCTTGCCATGGATCTGGTAGACACATTTATTTCCCTGGACATGATTTTCTGCTTTCTAAGTGGACAATGCATACGAACCAAAGTAAAAATAACGGAACTTTCTTCTGCGAATTTGTTCGCGCCGTATGCAATTATAAAATTTGTCACAGAATTTATGGCAAGACTAAGTATAAAAGGTGGGGCAAAGAAAAAAAAAATTAATAATCCAGTTTGGGTTTTGAATAACTTTTTAATAAAAGAAATTGAGTTTGAGCTGCATTGTTTATCAGTTTATTTACTGCAGATGTCGTATTCGCACGTAGGATGCCAATTGCAAACATTATAAATCTTCCGATTGTGTGATTAATTTTGCGCCACCTTGTATTTCGGGTTATGTTACGTTATAAAAAGTCTATATTTTTAATAGGTCGAGATTCTACATATTTCAACTCTTCTCAGTCAGAACCCAATTTGATACGTAAATAAATCTTTATTAGTATCTGTTATAGCTTTTGATAAGTTTACCTAAGGGACTAAGTATATCGGTTTTGAAAATCATCAATATTTTGATATTGATGGTTAAAATACTAGACGATATTAGAATTAGTTTTGACAACGGTGACTTGACTCTACTTTGTTTACTTGTTTTTTCAAAAGCATTTGACACAGTGGATCACAAATTGTTATGTTTGAAGCTTAAACACTATTTTGGCTTCAAAGACAGTGCGGTGAAGCTCATGGTTACCTTGGTGGCAGAACGCAGAAGATTAAGACTAGAAAATTAACATCTCAGCCTAGATATGTACACACTGGTATGCTGATGATATACGATTGTATGGTACTTGTCCAGTCGTATTGGTTTCGTTGAAGATTTATGTTTCAAAATAAACACTGATTTGCCTGCTATTTCTGTATGGGCTAATGAAAACTCTTTATGTTTGAGCGCGTCAAATTCATATGCCTTGCCTATATGTAATAGTGTGGGGCATGTTGATAATATCCCTAAATTGTTGATAGGTACTAGTTCCCTTACCTTTATGGATAAGGTACAAATTTGGGTTTATTTTTAACACAAAACTACATTGCGTAAGCGGAGGGTCTCTGCAACATTCACGCCAGAGAAAACGAGGCGCAAATGATTTCCCCTGCTAAGTATGCCCCTCATTACCTACTCTGAGGTGGTATACAGCAAACTTGACTCCACATCTTGCCATAGACTTAATGTGGCATTTAATAACGCCACGCGGTATGTATAGGGGATTGGCAGATATGACCATATCTCTGCCTGGCGATCAAGGTTACTGGTTCAAGGTTGCATATATACCTATGAAATGAGACTTTCAGCTATTAGTCCATAGATGTCGCTAGGCGTATTTTTAAACCTCCGCAAATGTCTTGTTTTTTTCGTCTGTCATCTGTCCACAATATTCAGTTCATTGATTGTTACGATTCATACAACAATGCATTTTTGTCGCTCTTGAAAATGGCGAATTTCGTGCCTTCAAACTACGATTTGCGAACATCGTTGATTTTCTATTATCAATTGAAGAAAAACGCTTCTCAAGCTCATCAAATACTTATAGGAGCTTATGGTGGACATGTTCTAAGTAGAGCACAGTGCTTCAGGTGGTTTGAAAAATTCCGAAGTGATGATTTTAGCGTGGAGAACGAGGACCGTAGCCGGCCACTGAAAAAGTTTGAGGACGCCGAATTGCAAGCATTGTTGGATGAAGATGATGGTCAAACGCAAGAAATGATGACAGAGCCGTTATGAGTGACCCAAAAAAAAATTTCCAAACGTTTGAAAGACATGGGCATGATTTTAAAGGTCGGAAAATGGGTGCCGCATAAACTGACAATGTGACAATGCACCGCCACATCGAACAAGAGCGACCCGGGAATTGGTGGAGACGTACGATTTGGAACCGCTGGTGCATGCGGCTTACTCGCCAGACTTGGCGCCTTCCGATTATCATTTATTTACATCGATGGGCCACGCACTTTCCGAGCAGCGCTTCAATTCTCACGAAGAAGACAAAAAATGGCTCGATGATTGGTTTCGGGCAAAGACGGCCAATTTTTTTGGGGCGGCATCCACAAATTGCCTGAGAAGAATAAATTTGTAACCATTTTTTGTTAATAAGACTTACATTTACCCTGTTAAAGTGTTGAACTTTTTGCCCGACACTTTGAAGACTGGACTTAACAGATTTGACTTCAGGGCACAAGTCTATAATTACTTTAAAAGTGTTTGATTGTATTAAATTAGGGCATTAAATTTCTCTATACATTCTCTAAACACTACTTTTGATTTTTCTTTCATAAATCCTTCTTTTCTTTTCCTACTACTTCTTTTCTTCTTATTATTATAGTTAAGTTAAATATATTGGATTGATTTGTTAAAGAACTGGTGTAAAATTTAGATTAAGAAACTTTTATGTTAAAAATATTCCAGTCGTATATAATATTGTTGAAGTACTATTAAAAGACCTTAGTCTTAGTAAATAGATTTGTATAAATAAATAAATAAAATAAATATTCAATGTTTACCACAAAAATATTGCATGCGATTTTAAATAGTAAATCGTTTGAGACACCCTTCACTTAGTTTCTCTCGCTCTATTTCCTCAATTCGCTCTTGGGATGTCGCATTAAATGTGACATAGTTTGTTGCTGTTAAGTAAATATGGGAATAAAAACGTATTTTATTGATTGAAATCAAAATCAAAAATGTAGCGAGTGAAGTTACCCGTATGTAGCGCGGCAGTGAGGGAATACTTTTCACCCTCGCCACTGAAATGCCAGATGTTTTCTAAAATTATAACCATATTGTGGAGTTAAGCAACCAGTTCTGAATTTATTTGCAATGAGGAAATGTGCAAATGAAATGGGAATACTGGAAAAAAATAATACTAACAAAACTGCATTTATTTGTGAAGCAAACGGAAATTAATAAATGGAAATTCAAGGACTTCACAAAATGAAGTGCCATTGAATGTGCAGAAAATTAATTTGTGGTATTGATGAATAAAAAATATTTACTCATAAATAGTGTTTTTTTTTTTAAATTTTCTAGTGAGTAAATATTTTTGCACTCTTTTAGTCTTGTGCAGAAAAAAAAATTTGTTCTGTATACACTGCGTTAAATAACTAAAGCAGTGGGATGTATGGACAAGTTTTGACAATTTATTTGTATCGAATTTAATTATAATAAATTTTTTATGAAAGTGTAGATCATTTCGTCTACGAGGACCTTATAAATCCAAGTTTCAAATTCAAAAAGTTGTAAATTAAAAAAAAAAAAACAATTTCATCAAAATTTTCAATCAGAATTTTTAGAAAAAGTTATAATATACAGGGTCATTGCTATGAATAAGTACAAGGTGGCGCAAAAGTAACCTTGCGATGTTTTTTGGCTGTAATTAAAAAAAAAAATGAAAAACTTTGATTCTTCTTCTGGATTTTTTTTATTTGGTCTTTTAATTTTTTTTACATCAAGTCGAGAATATGATGTCATGTAAATGGCCGCCACCACAGTTGATTGCCATTTGAGCCCTTTTTATGGCATTTTCCATCACTTTGGCCAAAACTTCCGGCGATAGGTCCTCACATTCTTGACGGATATTGTCTTTAAGAGCTGCAAGAGTCTGAGTCTTGTTGACATAAACCCGTGACTTCAAAAAGCTCCACAAAAAGAAGTCTGGAGCGGTCAAATCAGGCAATCTTGCTGGCCAGTGCAAATCGCCAAAACGGGAGATTAGGCGCCCGGGATATGCATCCTTCAGCATATCGGTTGTGGCACGTGCAGTGTGTGCCGTTGCACCGTCGTGTTGGAACCACATGTTTTTCAATCCCAATTCATCAAGTTGCGGCAAAAAGAACTCGTTGATCATTGCTCTGTAGCGCTCACCATTCACAGTAACCGTTTGGCCAGCGACGTCTTCGAAGAAAAAAGGTCCGATGACTCCTCCAGCGAAAACAGCACACCATACAGTGACTTTGAGCGGGTGTAATGGCTCTTCGTGGGTTACACGCGGATTTTCAGTGCCCCAGAAGCGTAAATTTGGCTTATTTACGTACCCGCTAAGATGGAAATGGGCCTCATCACTCATGATTATTTTTGATGAAAACTCATCTTCCTCTTGGTGGTGATTAAGGATGGCTTGAGCGTATGTTAGACGCGATTGGCGGTCAGCAGCTAACAGCTGATGCACCGTCTGGACTTTGTACGGAAACATCTTCAAATCTTGTACCAAAATTCGCTGTAAAGACCGTCGACTGATATCCATTTGCGTGGCACGTCGTCTGATCGATGTCGACGGCGCTTCCATGACATCCTCGGCTACAGCAGCAATATTCTCTGCAGAACGGCTACTCCGGGGTCTGCCACGCCTGGCAGCATCTCGTGTTGTGCCAGTCTCTTCGAGGCGAGTGGCTAAACGTCGCAGTGTTTCACCAGTAGGTGTTGGACGGCGAGGAAATCTGCGACGGAATTCACCTTGTGCCAAAGTCACCTACCGATTATTGGTCAAATAAATAGTCAGCAATATTCCGTGTTCTGGAGCAGTGTAGCGTAACATTGTTTATTAACGTGTATTTCGCATGTGTTTACTACACAAATGTCAAAACAGAACTGACATTAGGGGCCAATCGCAAAAATTATAGCATTTTCTGATAGGAGGATTACTTTAGCGCCACCTGTTATGATAAAGTGCAAATTTCTATAGCCTCAAAAATTGCGTTATGTTAGGTTAGATTAGCCTGGTTGACATTAAGCCATGCATAGGTACACCTTTTGGTCCCTAGCGATACCAGTTGGAGACCGACCTCTATGAATCCTGAAAGTATACATCATGTAGGATTGCGTTGAGTTTTAACATTTTTTTTTGTAGAAGTCTTGTGCTTTTTCTGCAGCGCGAAAATTTTTATAGAAGAAAACACTATCACCATCATAAACACAAAAAAAAAAATAAATAACTGTCAAATATCAATGACATTTGAAACTTCTACTTGGAACTTGAACTTTATTATATCGAAATTCAATGGACTAGAACTGTGACATTCGGTCGGATATGACAGGTAGCATCAGTTTTGTTTATCTGCAGTCTCTCTCAGCCTACCAAGCTCGCCTGTGGGTTAGATTAACCCGTTTGCTAACCATAGTTTTGAAGGCTGCAGAAGGGAGTGGATAGTATGAACTGATATTTTAACTCATACTTTAGTGATGCATGGCCAGACAATTGACATTTCGTAGGGCATCACCGTGTTAAAAATACCACTACTAACATGAAGAAAAGATGTAACCCGAACCGCTTGAGCTGAAATTGTGTCTGCACTAGAATACTACCAGTTCACAACTCGTATTTTTCTCTATAGGGTGCTTACTCGCGTATCTATAGCAATCTATCGTATCTATCATTAATCTACATATTTACCCAGCCAGCATTTCGGTGATTGAACTTTTATTGAACGCCATACTGAATCGAATTTGTCTACCTTTGGTGACTAAATATTGTACTTGTGAAGGAAGAGCGACACAACATCAAAGGAGAAAGCACGAAAAAGCATAAAAAATACCGACTCATGTCGCAAAAGGTGTAAATACCGGGCGCACTAGTCCGATATTGCTGCTACTGACTATCATTTCTTTCAATCGATGACTTTGGCTGGCCAACAGTTTAACTCTTAAGATCTTAAAAAAAAAAATTAAAAAAAAAATTTGATCGATTTATATTTGGATCACCCTAAAATACGAGTAGTTCTTCGTGTGCAGGATTTAAGTGCTATCTAAAGGATAGGAAAAGTAACGACAAACGGCGAACGAAACGTTACAACGAAGTTAATATGCGATCACTATTTTGAAGTACTGACTTAAATTGTGAGGGAAAAATGTTGGATGAAAAGTTAATTTAGAAAATACTAATATACTTTCCCCCTCTAAAAGCTATTTATTTTTTTCCATTTATTTTTTATAAGTTTTGCTATTTATTTTTTAGGAAAAAATAATAATTTTGTGAATACCATAAAAAGTTGCCTTCTTTGGATTTTTTGTGAAAAAATTATAAAAATTGAAACAAAAGTAGAATAAGAAGACGTATTGGTGGAGAATTTGATAGGGAGATGTTTGAATAGAGAATACTGGGACCTTCAACTGCATCGGCACATAAAGCTAAAATAACTCAAGAGTGGTTCGGGCAAAATATTCCAGTTTTTATTTCGGCTGACTCTTCAATATTATGATCTTAGTTAGAGGATGAGGCCTGCATAGTTCGCCACTGCAATTGGAAGATTCCAAGGCAAACACTTATTGCAGCAGCGTCTTCTAAAGCTTTGGATGCCACAAATGCTGCTATAGCACAATGGCCGAACTGAGGTTCTTATTATTAAAGCAAAAGGCGACCCCTTTCAAGCATTGTTTAGACTTCCAGAAATCAAATAATGAAATCTAAAAATGTGTGCCTTAATTTCTTACAGCGTCAAAAATCTATAATTCCTAAACAAGCTGTTGTTCAGACCACCCTGTATGTGTTTGTGTGTACGTACAAGTGTACCAGCACAGCATTTCGAGTTTCATCTCTAAATCTACTTACCTATAATTTTGGTATTGTATTTATTTTGCATTTCAGCTCTTTTTTATTATTCTTCTTCACATCTGTGTGTTTTGGAGTTGCTGCAGTTACTTGTGTTTGTGTGCGTGGCATTTGATCGTAATTCGATTGGCATTAAAATATGAACGCATGCAACACGTTTCCATTTTTATTCTGCCACATTCAATTTTGGAAACTCGGAATTTGAGTGAGTTTTGCCGCAGCTGCCGCGAGTCGCTGAATGGAAATTCGCTTAATATTGACTGTTGGCACAATTTGGCGAAAATACTGAGTACTTGTCTGCTATTCTGTTGACACTTTGATATAATTTATGCAGTGCTAGTTTGTTCATACGCGTTAAAAATAACAAAAATAAAATTAACTTTTTTCTGTTTCTGAAATATACAAAATTCACCAGTTTGGTTATAAATTAAGTGATTATTCAAAGCAAAAAATTCCCCCAACAACTGCATTTTTATTTTTATATAGAATGTTCCGCGGAATCGGAATGGCTGACAAGATATTTTGTATGTAAGTTCCCTTGTTTGAGCTTTAAACAGAGTAAGGCTACTCAATTTTCTACACCATCGTCCTTAGTGAACCGAATTTTAAGTTATTTTCTTTTGCGACAATCATCTTTATTCAGCGTAAAATTTAACTTCAGGTTGATCCATTTAAAACAGGGGCTATTTTTTGTCGCGTTAACGCACATTTTTTATAATTTTATGAATGATTTTATGCGACTTTGATTAGAAGAAAACTTGCATTTTGCTAATACCTATACCTTTCGTTTGTTGTTGTTGTTGTTGTTGAGGTGGTTGAACATTACTTAGCTGAGAATGCTCCTAATTAGTGACCAGCACCGTTTTAATACCACTATCTCGTGAAATGATGAGATGTTTTTTTTTTTTTTTTTTTTTTTTTTTTTGTTTTTTTTTTGTTTCCAAGTCAGATCCATTTAGTGAGGTCCAAGTATAGGAGCAAATCCTTTATCTCGATGACTGAGATCTCCTTAATTTGCTGTAGGAAGGGCTTACCGAAGGATCGGAGTCGTGCCCTGGCTAGTCCCGGACATTCACATAAATAGTGGAACAGACTTTCCTTCGCCCCTTCCGCTTGACAGCTTCTACAGATAGGATTGAAGGGTAGATTGAGTCTGGCTGCATGATCCCCTACTTTCCAGTGTCCTGTAAGGGTTGCAGTGATACGTGAAATGTTTGGCCGAGAACATCCTAACAGGTCATTCGTCCTTTGGATTTTATATGACGGCCATGTGTTTTTTGTTGTGATACATGTAGGTATTTGCTTCCATCTTCTTTCGGCTAAAGCATGATAGTGTGAAGCAATAGATGCTTTTAGTGTGTCCAGTGGGGTGGAAACTGCCACCGCCTCTGCTATGTCTAGTGTAGAGCCCTTTCTTGCTAGCTCATCCGCTATCTCATTGCCTCGTATGTTCCTATGACCAGGAACCCATATCAGGGTAATTTCAAGCCAATGGCTGAGCAGTTTCAGCTCCTCTCTACACTGTAGGACCAGTTTTGATGAAATGTAGTTGGAGTCTAAGGCCTTAATAGCTGCTTGACTGTCTGAGAAGATAGCTACTCTTGCGCCAACTACCTTGTAGAGTTCTAGGGATTTGCATGCTTCTCTGATCGCTAAAAGTTCTGCCTGGAACACGGTGGCATAATCAGGAAGACGAATTGATTGAGATAGGTTGAGTGGCTCCGAATGGAAGCCAGCTCCCACACCACAGTTCATCTTAGAACCATCGGTATAAATTTCGATGTCGTATCTTCCAATCACCTCTCCTTTGCTCCACTCGGCTCTCGGTGGGAAACGTACCGTAAAGCCTTTCTTGAAGTTTAGGTCGGGGACTGTGTAGTCTGATCCGTTTTTGAGTAGCGGGGGTCCCTGTAGGAGGATCTTACTGTGACCGTACGACCTTGTTGTCCAGCTTCCTATGTCTCTGAGTCTCACCGCGCTGCAAGTAGCTATTGTTTTAATGTGTAAATCTAATGGCAATAGATGTGTTAGTACATTGAGCGCTTCAGTGGGACTGGTGCTAAGCGCTCCTGTAGTTAGGATACACGCTGTTCTTTGTATCTTGTTCAGCTTATTTTTGTTGTATTTCCTTTCTGTTGCAGGCCACCAAACCAGTGCCGCATATGTTAGTATTGGCCTTACAATGGCTGTGTAGGACCAGTTGGATAATTTTGGTTGGAGACCCCATTTTTTTCCCAACATTCTCTTACACGTGTAAAGTGCTATATTTGCTTTCTTTACCCTGTACTCTACGTTGGACTTCCAGCTGAGCTTGGGGTCCAGGATAACCCCTAAGTATTTTGCCTGTTTGGTTAACGTGAGGCTGACGCCGTTTAGTTTTGGGAGATTAAAGTTTGGCACCTTGGTTTTCTTGGTGAATAGCATCAGTTCAGTTTTTCTCGGGCTTACGCTTAAACCACAGTCCGTGGCCCAATTGCTGAGTAATACCAGAGCTCCTTCCATAATCTCACTGATTGTGGTTGGAAACATTCCTGAAACCATAAGCACTATGTCGTCCGCGTACGCCACCACTTTAATTCCCTTTTGGTTAAATTTGGTGAGGATGTTGTTGGCGACTAGTAACCACAGTAGAGGGGATAAGACTCCTCCCTGAGGGGTTCCCCTGTTGACAGAGCGTTTTATCGTGCTGCTGCCTACCTCACCGATGATTATTCTAGTTTTGAGCATGTTCTCTATCCATTCGTTGAGCCCTATGTCTATACCTAACATGCTAAGAGCCTCAATTATAGATCTTGTTGTAACATTGTTGAAGGCCCCCTCTATGTCGAGAAAAGCGACTAGTGAGTATTGCTTGTATTCTATGCTCCTCTCAATCGCACTTACAACCTCATGAAGAGCTGTCTCTGTGGACTTTCCTTTGAGATAGGCATGTTGAGATGGTGAGATCGTTGAGTCGGTAATCTTTTCCCTGAGATATACATCCAACAATCGCTCAAGGGTTTTGAGGATGAAGGAGGATAGGCTGATGGGTCTGAAATCTTTCGCTGTATCATGACCGCGTCTGCCAGCTTTAGGGATAAAGATTACCTTAACCCTCCTCCAGCTTTTTGGTATGTGCCCCAGCATAAGGCTTTTCCTGAAAAAGACCTCCAGCCAAGGAATCGTCGTTTCTCGAGTGTTCCACAGCATGGCTGGGAATATCCCATCTGGACCGGCTGCCTTATATGGTTCAAAGTTTTTTATCGCCCATAATATTCTGTCTTGGGATACGATGTGGTTGATTACAATGGGTGTTAGTCTGGATGTTTGAACACTGTCAGTATTGTTCTCAATATATTCTGTGTTGCCTGGGAAGTGTGTATTTACCAGATGTTCTAGAGTGTCGGCTGATGATTTTGTCCACTCTCCGTTATCTTTCTTCAAGAAGGAAGGGCAGGAGTGTTCCTTGGATAAAAGCTTGCCTAGTCTGGCCGTATCTTTGGTCGATTCTATGGAACTACAAAAATCTCTCCAAGCCTCTGTCCGAGCCTCTTTGATTGCTTTCTTGTATTCCCTAAGGCAGTCTTTGTAGGGTTTGAAGTATTTATGTTTGTAGCAGATATTGAAGATTTCTCTTGTCATTTTTCTGAGTTTACTTAGATCTTCATTCCACCAGGTAGGATAGTTTGTTTTGCCATATGTGGCGGGACATGAGGCTTCAAGTCCTTTTGTCAGGGAAGTTTCGAAAGCTCTTACTTTCTCATCTAGGTCTTCCCTTGACGTTATGGTTTTATTTATGTGTTGAAGTTTAGACTGGGTCACTCTACGGAATGTGTGCCAGTTTGTTCTTCTAGGATTTCTATATGGGAGAGGTTTCTCAAGCTTGAGATTAATATCGAAGAGAATCCAGCTGTGGTCTGAGAAGGATCTCTTGTCGGATACCCTCCAATTTGTGACTATTTGGGAGTTATTGTTTGTGCATAGGGTAACGTCTAAGACCTCTTCCCAGCCAGGAAAGTTTGCCGAGCTCGAAAAAGTGAAGGTTGGGGTGGTCCCTACGTTACATATGTCTAGGTTGGTGTTTAATAGGAACTCAAAAAGTGACTCACCTCTTTCATTCGTCTCTGAACTGCCCAGAGCTCATTTCTAGCGTTTGCGTCACAGCCCATCAATAGTTTGTCTGTGCTGCTTAGTGTTGTCAGGAAACGAGCCACTTCATCTGGTGGCGCCGGTTTCTCGTGTGGCATGTACACCGATGCCAGGTATATCGCCGATTTCTGCAGCTCCACTTTCACCACCGTTAAGTCGGGAGTACTGAAATTAGAACACAGAAAAGCTTTTAGGTGTTTTTTAGTGATTATGCATGACCGTGGCTTACCGTCAGCTTTGTTGTAGAATACGTTGATGTTCTTGTTGTTTTGGAACCCCTTAATCTCGTTGTCTCTGACCCAGGGCTCCTGTATGAAACCGATGTCGATGTCCCCTTCCCTGAGGAAGACATCCAGATTCTCTGTAGCACATTTCGAGTGCTGCAGATTCACCTGTATGGCTCTAGGCATCGGGTTTATTGTTGTCCTCAGCTAGGTCCAGCTTTTCTAGCCTTTCTAGCTGAATGTTGTTGTCGACCTCATCTGGGTCTTCCTCATTTTCATTGCTGTCTGCTTTGGAAATTTTCAGTTTGGTCTTTCTCAGACCAAACCGCATTTTGTTGTCTTGTTGTTTTAATATTGGCAGGCACTCATCGTTTATCTGCAGAACGAATGACATGCTGCTCTTTTGCGGTTTTTCTGCCTTCACGACTGCCGCAGGGTTGTGCGACTTCAGGTATTTTAGCACTTCTGCACCGCTCAAGTCCATCACCGGTAGCCAAATGCGAGCGCGAGGAGGGCAAGGGATGTCCTTGGCCGGAATAAGCTTAAGTTTTAAGCCTTCCAGTGTGCTGTTGATCTCAACAACACACCTTTCTAGGACAACCCTTGACCAGTCGTCGTCGCACTTGATCACTCTACAGCCGCGAAGTACTCCTGCAGAATCAAAGGAAGGGAGAGTTCCGCCCTGTGCTCCAACCACATGCTTGTCTAGCACGAGCTTGGATAGTTTGGCCTCCACTTGCCCCCACTTCTGCAGGACCCCTTTGCCACTGTTTGTGGTTTCGTCGATCAGTGCATAGAGGAGGTTATCCTTAACCACCTCACTGAACGGTCGTTGCTTCGTTTCTTCGATGCTGCTGGACACCTTAGGTCTCTTCGGTGCCTGATCGATCACGTCCTGTGACCTATTTCTCTTTTTCGCATCGCCTTTTTTGTTGTCGTCCTCTTTGGGTTTTTTGGATAAGAAGTCTTCGTACTCCTTAACCACCTGCTGGTATTTTAATTTGTCAGCCGCGTCGCGCTCGTCAGTCGCTCCAGCGAGTTCATTTTTGGCAATCTTGCTTAGAATGAACCTCGCCTTCGTGTAGCGAGATTTCATGAGGGCACCCTCGGATTTGTGTTTTCGTGCGGCCTGACTCTCTCTCTGAGTGCCGTCTGCCGCCTTTTGCGATGTTTGTGGTATAGCTTTTTGTTGTTGTTGTTGCTTTCTTGGTAAGGGTGTGCTATGGCTGGTACTTCCCTTACTCTTTGCTGACTCAGCCGTTTCTTGGCTGGAGGCCAGCAGGGTATCCTCTTCGGAGGATGGTATTGTGTCGCAGCGCGGCACGAATTTTTGGTTTTTTTCTTTTTGTAAATTCATATCATCTGGTTCTTACGGTTGCTTCGCCTGACTGTGTCAAGCTCCACAACCCACGAGTATATAGGGGAAATAATGGGGTCCCCCGCGGCAGCGCCTCTTACCGCGGTAAGGCCACAGTTACTCTCGAAGGCGGCCAGGTATTCGAGAGGGAAACTCCGTTCGCGATGTACATGTTTTAATTCCCTGCACCATTCAGTCCTCGGCACGATTCCAAGCACACCTTGACTTGGGAATGTGTTGGTACGGTACTCTCCGTATAGATGATTGGACGAGCATCGCACACGCCGTTTCGCGTGAGGGTGTTCGACCAATCCCCATACGGAGCTTCCCTCTTAGTTCATGACAGTTGAATTCCTAAAAGGAATTTAACTTTCATTTAAGCCCCATCCCCGCGGCAAGGAGACCAACCACGATGAGGGTACCTTTCGTTTAATATTTGTAATTTTAAATTTTCCTGGAACTCGAAATCCATAAATCCATAAATTGATGTCAATTTTATACACAGTTTGGTATTTTGATTTATAGGAGTTATTATACAAAAAACTATATTTTTATAAAAAAACAAAAAAAAAAAAAAAATATATCAATTTTGCGTGAAAACTTTTCCGAATATTAAAAACAGATTAAGTAACTGCATTATTGAATATGGGAATAAGTTCCCGTCCAAATTTACGAATTATGTAAACAATTAAATAATATGATACTTGAACCAAATAATATGACACCATGAATACCATTGGAGGCTACAACTTTACTCCATCTTTCAGGCAGCATATGGATTCCTCCGACGAAAAATTCGAGTTCTTTTGACTTCATCCATTCACTGAGCCAGATTGCAATGCTCTTGTAAGAAGTGAACCGCTCTCCAATAAGGGCTGACGGAACGGAACAGCTGGTAATTCGAAGACGCAATGTCTGAGGAATACGGCGGGTGGTGTACGATTTCCCAACTCAGTCCCTCTAAATGTTTCTGGACCGATTTAGCAACGTGTGGTCTGGCATTGCCATGCAGCAAAATCAGTTTGTCATGTCTACCGTCCCATTCCGGCCGCTTTTCTGTGAGAGCTCGATTCAAACGCATTAGTTACATTCGGCAACGATCGTCAGTGATGGTTTCAGAGAGTTTAAGGAGTTCATAATAGATGACACCCTTCTGATCCCACCAGATGCACTACATAATCTTTGAAGCATGAATAATTTTTTTCGCGGCCGATGAACCTGGTTAACCTGGCAGGCTCCAACATTTTCGACGCTTAGGATTATCATAACAGATCCATTTTTCATCGCCAGTGACGATATGATGCAGACAACCTTTTCTTTTCTGCCATCCGAGCATCTCACAAGTCACCAAACGTCTCTCGATATCCCTCCCCTTCAGTTGATGTGGCACCCAGTTTCTTGCTTTCTGAAGCATTCCCATTGCAAGCAAACGATCACCGACGGTTGATCTGTCAACATCCAACTCTTTAGATATACCGTGAACTGTTCGAAATGCGTCGTCATCGAGTAATCTTTGTAGTTGAGTCTCTTCGAATTTCATCGGTGCCCCTTCGCGATCTTTATCACTCACGCCTGGTGCTTGGTTTGGTGTCAAAGAAGTTGTTGAGCCAGTTTTTAAGGATCTCTTTGTTATCGAAGGTAACACCTTTCGGCCCTCAAGAGTCGTACTTGAAAAGAGATACAGTGTGGGGCTGCCAGAGGCTCAATTGTGGTCAAATTTTAAAAATGAGGCCGCCAAACATTGTTTTCTCGAGTCCTGTAAGTTCAGGCTGAACTATGCTGTTAGATATAATGGCCTGATGCTAACATGGGTTAGCAAACGGGTTGCTCTAATCCACAAGCGAGCTTGGCAGGCTGAGATAGGCTGAAGATGGACTAAGCATCCCATACAATGTACTCTACCCAGCTTGTGAAGGGGAGGATGAGACCGCGGACTACTTTCTGTGCGTCAGCCCACCTTCGCTCGAACCAGGCGCCACCTTAGCTTCTTGGCACCACGAAATCTACTCAGATTTCTTCGTCGATTTAAAAGAAATTAAAAGGGAATCCGAGTGCAATACAATGGACTTATTGTTGTCTGAGTGCCGCACTTGCTAGTTGTCTCGACCAAAAAAAAAGAGCATGTAAAAGAATTGTAAGGATATTCGATTTGCAAATGTTGACCTTTGTCTTCGCAGATAAGCAGGTGGAGTTTCATATATTTCGTAAGCTGCTGGAAGCTCCAGCGCTTTTTTCTTGGTTTCAATGTTTTTCTTTGCCCCACCATCCATATTATTCTGACTTGAAATCAACAAGCTTAATATTCTCTCCTTCAATGACGACATTTGATTATACGAGTATGCTGGTGTTAATTTCCATGGCCTTTGTCTTCTGAATGGTTAAAATGTATTAAAAATGCCTAAACATTTTTGCAGAGTTACTTAAGGATGTTGAAAGTGTATTAAGCAAAAAGTAAACCCTTTTGCTACCCAGGAAACCGAAACTGACCAAAACTTAACCAGAATTTATTATCAGTTAGAACAAAGCATTCCGAAGCATTCATCCCTTTTTGTTGCAGAAACATACCAACATATGCAATTTAAGCTTTAGATAAATGATGTGCCTTTTTTTGGAAAAAGTTGGCGCACTGAAGACCCCTAATTAGCCATTCCAGCAGCCGTCTTCCATTAACTCATCCTTTGCATACAAATTCATGTACAAATGACATAAATTAACACCAATTAATTAACGAAAACAACATTTTATGAAGTCAACAGCAACAAAATAATATACAGTTAAACAGTAAAAAAAAGAAAAAAAAAAACGCATACAAAAAAAGTAAATTCAAGAAAATTAGGAAGAAAAAAATTAAAATGAAAAACGGAGAAGACGTTTTAATTAAACAATTAAAAAGGAATGGCCGTCGCTATTTTTGTCATTTTTGCCACTTGCAAAACCGGAACAAAGTAAAGGTGGCAGTGGTAGTGGTAGGCAAGGAAAAATGAGCGACTGTGGCATTTGACTACGACAGCGGATGTACTTTTTTAACTAAAACACTTATCCCTTGGCATTGGCGTATATTTTTTATGAAATACTGCAAGTTGCCCTTCGAGTTGTGCTCAAAGGCAGTCCGAGGGGGGTAATACTGTACTAATTGTGGGAGTAATATAGAAAGAAGCCAGGCTTAGGGATGTTAATAATCAAATTATTTACCTTGAACAAAAAGTCAAAAAGTTCCCGGAACAACCGCCAGGTGAGGCTTTAAGTCAACCTATTTAAGTTCTTTTTTTTCGTTTGCTAGGTTACCACATCTGTGATTAATATTCCCACCAAAATTCTATTGCCATTGCTTAACATTTGTAAAAGTTACGCTGTCTTGCGTAAATCTACCTCTGCAAGTGTTTTCCATTTTTTACTGTTTTAAAAATGGATTTCATTTTGCAACAACTGGTTTGTATTAAATTTTGTCTTAAAAATGGATTCAATGGTGCAAAACTCTTAAAAATATTCGGAAACTGTTTTGGTAATGGTACTCTAAAGGAAACAGCCGTCTACGAGTGGTCTGAATGCTATAGAAGAGACCGTGAGTCTATCAAGAATGACGGGCGTGATGGCAGGCCATCGATACCGAAAACTGATGAAAACATCAATAAAGTGAAAGAAAAGTTGATCAATAATCGCAAATTAACCATCAGAGAGCTGGCAGAGGACTTGAGTATTGCTTAGGGATCCATTCAGGAAGTAGTAGGCAATGATTTCGACTTGTGCCGTGTTGTTAGGGTGTGCCGTGTTGTCCTGAGAGGACCTAAATTTCATGCAAAACAGAAACCGCGTTGGTATCGCCAAAGACACGATTTCCAAGGCTAAATCTGACCCAACATTCATCAAACGCATCAGTACTGGAGACGAGACGTGGGTTTATGAGTATGACACGCAATCCAGAAATTCGGCGAGTGAGTGGAGAGATCCGAATGAGCCAAGCTCAAAACAACCACTTCAGTCAATAAAGAAGTGATGCCTACGATTTTTTGGATCACAATGTATTTGAACACCACAAATTTTTGATAGAAGATCAGACAGTTACTAAGGACTATCGTTATCCGACTAGAATTACAGTGAGGCAGGCCGAAGAATCAGTTAGGCCCGAATTAGGCAGGCCTTACTGAGTCACGCCTCACTATTACCTTACCAGGCCCACGTTAGGCAAGGCAAAGATTGGCATGCCAGAACAATACCAAATTTGGTTGTGGTCACGAAAATCTGTGGCAGTGTCTCACTTAGGCATAAATTGGAATCCGCAGCTGATTTGTAGAAGGGCATACGGAGTATTACCGAAGTTCGGTTTTTCGAACCTGCGCCTAATGAGGCAGATGTGTGCCGATACCATTCGGTACTTGGGCCTAGTTTGGCTGCCTTATGAGGCGCAAATTTGGAATGAGGTCTGCCTTATTTGCGCCTAATCACCGCCTTACCAAAATTTCTAGTCGGGTATATTTTGGCGTTATGAGACGCTTACGTGAAGCAGTTCGCCAAAAAAGAAAGGATTTGTAGGAAAAGAACTCTTGGATTTTGCACCATGTACCGCAGCTGCATCCAATGACATCAATAGCCGTGAATTTTTGGCCAAGAACGAAACGAAACGAATACCATCTAACAGCCATCGAATTCACCTGATATGGTTCCCTGCGATTTTATGCTGTTTGATCGAGTAAAAGACCCCTCTAAGGGGGAACGAGTCTTAACTGTCGAAGCGGGCGAAAAGAAGTAATGGAAAAATCGAAAACGGCTCTGATGGCTATACTGAAATTAGAAGTCCACAGGCCTTGCGAGAGCTGGCATAAGTGCGTAGCAGTTAAAGTTGAAGGGAAGCACTTTGAGGGTGAGAATCTCAGTCTTGAGGAATAAATTTCTTTTTGAGTTTTCTGAATATATTCCGGTAACTTTTTGATCCAGGTGGTATAAGAGTACAAATGGAATTTTTAATAAAAATTATACGTTTATTTTTCGAAAGATGTAGAAAATATTTTAATGAAAGTAAAGCTCTTACCTGACACATATTTCTCCATTATTCAGCCGAAGTGTGAATTCCTCGCCAAAAGAATTGTTCATCATTTGAGCGAAATGAGATATCGAAAATTTGACAGAAACACAAAAAAAAAACAAAAAAAAACCAGGCACAGCGCAAGTATCGGTTGCATAAATGAAAGCAAATGCAAAATAATAGATTTAAATCAGACGAACAAGTCGCATGGGGCACATTTTCTAAATAACATCTCTCAAATAATTACTAATAATTAATTGATTAAAAAACAGCCGACAGTTTTTCCTGTGCGATTGCTCAAATTCCGAAATTAAACGTTTCATGACGACTTGCCCAGCCTTAGGTTAGGTTAGGTTGAAGCGGTTGTCCTCAGGCTCATAGTCCATTGTGATACCGTGGGATGAGCTTTTCCCAATCTCTCCTTAAACCAGTGTGAACTTTTGAAAAATTTTAGAATATCTCCGGTTTTTGCAGAACTGAAATCTTCCAATTCATTACAAAATTGTCTGCCTAGAATAGTAAATCTCCGTGTGGGTAAAGCAGAATAATGGCACAGAAGGTGCCATATTATCTCTTCCTCTTCCAACTGCTACAGAAATCATGTGCTTGCACACCCATCCCTTGGGTGTGCCTACTTACTAGGCAGTGCCGCGTCATGACTGAAATCAGTGTGCTTAGACTATACTTATCTTGGCTTGGCAGAGATTCTGTGCGTTTAGCATTGAGAGTCGGTCATAGTTGACGGGCGATTTTGCAGGTGGTTTCATTATGCCATCTTTCATTCGTTACTCTTACAATTTCCTCCAAGATAAGCTGCTTACCTGTTTGCAAGGGTATGCCTTTGCCATTGTCGATGTACTCATCGGTCAATTTGGTGCCGAGTCTCGCTTGTTCATCGGCTCTGCAGTTACCCTTCATGTTGCGGTGACTAGGAACCCATATTCCCTTTAAGCGAAATGCTTCAGCCATCTCGTTAATAGATGTGCGGCATTTTATGGCTACCGTGAAGATTGTCGACTGTTTCGGAAGGGATTTTATAGCCGCCTGGCTATTGGAGAAAATGTAGATGTCATTTCCAGATATCGCATCACACTGTACCAGTGTCGTGGCTTTCATTATTGCCAACAGTTCAGCCTGAAAAAGACTACAGTAGTCGGGAAGCCCAAAACGGAAGGAGATCCCCAGATGTTCGGAGTATACACCGCCGCCCACCCTGTCCTCAAGCTTTGAGCCATCTGTGTATACATGGATAGACTTGCCCTGTCTCACATCGCACCGTTCCCACTCTTCCCTTGTTAAGCCTTACTGAACAGAAATTTCACAAGATCTGCCGTTCTCTGCTTTTAAACTCTGCAGAAGTTATCGATGTCTACAGTTCTCGGTACACAAGACACAAGACTGTGAAGGCTATTTTCGTACCATTGACCAACAGGTAAGCACTTTTTTGCTTCCTTGGCCTGGAGCCCGTTCGGCCACTCCCCTCTGCAGCCATCAAAGCCACGGTTAGCAAAGGGGTTACTCTAACCCACAAGCGAGCTTGGAAGGCTGAGAGAGGCTGCAGATGAACAAAACTGATGTTACCTGTCACGATCGCCCGAATAAGCAGTTCCTCCTGCCACTAAGCAGAGGGGACTGTAGGAGGCTGCCTGGACTGATAATGGACCACTTTCTATTGGCGAAGCACATGGAAAAGGTAAGCATCCCAAACAGTGCATTCTGCCCAGCATGTGGAGAGGAGGATGAGACGACGGACCACTTTCACACTTTTTGTGCGGCTGCCCAGCCTTCGCTCGAATCAGGCTTGAGATCTTTGGCACTTATATGTTAAGAAGCGACCACCTTGGCTCCTTGGCACCACAAGATCAACTCAGATTTCTTCGGAGGTCGAGTAGATTTAAAGAAAATTTAAAAGGGAGTCCGATTGCCGTACAATGGACTTAATTGTGTCTGAGTGCTGTACGTGCTTGTCTGTCACGACAAAAAGAAAACAAACAAGCACTTTTTTTATTTGCTTAAGGGGGGAGGCGGCCGCCGTAGCCGAATGGGTTGGTGCGTGATTACCATTCGGAATTCACCGAGAGGTCGTTGGTTCGAATCTCGGTGAAAGCAAAATTAATAAAAAAAAAAAAAACATTTTTCTAATAGCGGTCGCCCCTCGGCAGGCAATGGCAAACCTCCGAGTGTATTTCTGCCATGAAAAAGCTCCTCATAAAAATATCTGCCGTTCGGAGTCGGCTTGAAACTGTAGGTCCCTCCATTTGTGGAACAACATCTAGACGCACACCACAAATAGGAGGAGGAGCTCGGCCAAACACCTAACAGAAGTGTAAGCGCCAATTATTTTTTTTTTTTTAAGGGGGGAGGAAGCCTGATTTAGAGGCTTAGAGAGGAACCGATTTTTTTTTTTTGCTTAAATGTCTTTCCAAACTATCCAAGAATGTGTCCTCAAAATTTCTGAAGCAAATTTAATATATTTTCGGAGTTATAGAAGAAATTGTGAGCAAGCGTCGAGCAGGTAGACGAGCGACCGGTTCGCTCGAAGTGTGATTTCTCGGTTTTTTATTTTTGCGATTTTTTCCTAATTGGCGGGAAAGATAGGGGAAAAGTTAAACATCCTATCGAAACGAGATGACACATATTGTATTTGGAATTAAATTCTCTTCTAGTTGAACCTAAAAAACCTTAAGAAAGTTGTGATTAACTCACTTTTTAAACAATCTAAAGAGAACTTGTTTTTCCAAAAAAATAAAATTTTTTCTAATTAGCGAAAAATTGTTGAATTTCTAACTTTTTGTTTAATTTTCTTGGTTTAACTAGAAACTATACTATACCAAAATAAACATTTTTTGGGTTTTTGGTTTCAGATGAAAATTGCGACCTGCATCTTTTCCGCCGCGCGACACATGCACACTCGAGGCGCCTCGGCAAAATGCTTGTGCCTGGCATAATATAACATATATTTTAATGAAAAAATTTGAGAAGACTGTTGAAATATATAACAATAAAACCAGAAAGTTTCGTTTCAATCGAATATTTCTTTCCTTCTCAAAAAAATCCACGAAAAAATCGATTTTTTGAAGCCTTTAAAGAAGGCTCCCCCCTTGAACGTCATACAATTTTGAGAGTTCAGCAGTGAAGTACCTACCCTGACTCCATTAGAAATACCCATCTCAAAGTATATTTTATAAACTCGTTTTTATTTTGGAAGTTTACGTACTTGAGTAAAGTTAAATAATTCCGCTGCTTCCAAGAAAATATTTTATTCCCCCTTGCTGCAATAGAAAGCCCCTGCAATGTATTGATACCCCCCCCTCTTAACATGTCTACGCATACGCCAGTGCCTTTTTGTGTGTATTTGTATGCATGTATGTGTGTTTATGTAATTTAATTTTTTTAATTTTTTCCCCACAGTATACGAACTATGTAGCTCAGTGTTGTGTCGCGTTTGTTATTACGTTGGTCCATTGTTTATGTTTTTTGTTTGGCTTTCGGCGCATCCGGTTACATTGTTAAACCGTAATTGCTGCCAACACTTTCTTGCTGTTCTATCCTTATTGTTATTCCACCATTTTTTTCCAACTTCTTCTGCTGGTCAGTTTGACTGGCTAGCTGGTGGGTTGGCTACCTAACAAAATATTTCTTAATTTGTATCCTTTTACCAGCTCTCGTTATTTGTTGTTTTTTGTTATTGTTTTTGTTGTTTGGTCACACCACCTTTTACCACCTTTTGTGTGCTACCTTAATTATATTACATGCTTGTCTCAATTTATTTCATTTCTTGCTCATTCGCATTTTTTCCTCTTCTTTTTCTTTTCCTTCCATTCGACGCTTCCTCTTGGACACTTGATGCTTCAGCTGGCCAACGAAGGTGTGCCGCCACTGCCATTGCAAGGCAAGAACTTTCAACGTGCTAGAAATTAGAAATTCCAATTCAAGCGCGCAGAAAAGAGTAAAATGAGGAGCAGAAGAAGGAGCAAAGGGGAGAGGAAGTAAGCGAGGAGAGGAGAGAGGGAGCAACGCAGGAAAGCAGCGATGTGTGCGGTGAGGTGCTATGACGACGATGAAGATGGCAAACAGCCACGACAGTGGCTTCAAATTAAAATGCAACGAAATCAAATATGTTTGTAGCATGAAATTAGTGTAAGAATAGAAAAAGGCGGTGATGAAAACGTAAAACAACAGCAAAAATTTACACAAAATCAAAACAAAACAAAAAAAAACGAAAAATTATAATGACAACAAGAAGCAGCAGAGTTGGTTGAGAGCGCAAGCGAGGTTGGTAATGTGAGGCGGCATTCAAGTGGGGCTGAAGCGAAATATCAGTTACGGGTTGTGTGAAAATTTTGTCTAAATAAATTTTTCTATGCAATAGAAGCGCCAAGGAAGTGAGAGGCGACGCGGTTGGCGAACTGAAGTGGCGCGGCAATTAGTTTTGAATGCTTCAGCGCGCCTGAGACATGGCCAACGGAGCGGATAAATTCGAGCCGCAGATGCCTCAAATGGCTAAACAAATAATCAGCACAAGTTGCGCAAACAACAATAACAAGCGCATACATACACGCGTAAGGGAGAGAAGCAACTGATACAGCAAGCGGCAAGAGGGAGGAGGCAAGTAGAGCAAGAGGCAAGCAGCAAGAGGCAAGCAGCAAGAAAAGGCGCAAAGATCAAAAGCTATTGGAGTCGCTTCGCATTACAAACACACACAAATACACCAACAACAACCAAGTCAACGTTTGGCATGTCAATTTGCTAGCCATCCTTTGCGGCAGTCCCTAAATTCAGCTCATCCGTTGTTATCAAATTTTAACACCATTTTGGCCGTGGCTTGTGCAACATCATTAGTAGACCACATTTTCAGCATCAGCGAATGTCACAATTTACAAATACCCCTACATAAATTCATGCACTTCAGCGCACTTATTTGAGAAGAAACAACAACAACAACAAGAAATATGGTTATTTGGGGAAATAAAGTCCAAGAGGAAATTGTATTTATAAGAAATTGCAAGCCGTTTGGCATTTTCGGCATACATTTTATACTAAATCGCTTTTTCTATTACTACTCATAATAAATTTGTATGTAACTCAGCTAGAGATGTCACAAAATATTTTTCATGGAATTATGTAAACATTCTACATTTTCAGAGACGTTAATGTTTGCCACTAAAAACATTTTTTTATCTTTAGTTTAAATAATTAATTGTAAAAATGCATGATTTTGTAATTTAATGAGACGTAAAAGTGTTTTCAATAAATATTTTAATTAAAACAGAAAAAAGTCAAGACTAAAACTAGACAGTTAGTAACAGAAGTAAGTATACACCGGACACGTTTTCAATTTTCCCCCAATCAATTACTTCATACAACCTAAGTTATAAAAAAATTGTGTTTTATTTACATGAATGAAATACAAAAGTCATACTTGATCCAAATAAAGACAAAATTTAAAAAGGAACAAAATTATACCTTTTTATATTAAACTTTATAAAAATTCATGTCTCAAAAGTAAGTATTGAGTTCATCATATTATTAATTTGTAAAATCAAAAACATAACTTAAATCAAATCCTAGTATTTGGCAGGATAACCATTAGACTTTACAATCGCTTTAAGTCGTGATGGCATTGATTTCACCAAGTTTTCAGTTACAGCTGCTGGTATTTTATTATATTCCTCTGAAGGACGTTTTTCAGTTGTTCCTTATTTCTAATCGGATGTTTACGTTAATATTTGTCGCTTTAAATGTTCCCATAAATGTTCGATTGGGTTGGTATCCACGGACTGTGGCGGTGTTTTCAGCTGTTTTCGCACACTGTATAACAGCCACTCTCGTACAATGTTGGATGTGTGCTTGGGGTCATTATCCTGCTGGAAGATAAACGCTCCTCCAAGGCTTAATTTTGTAGCGCTTTCTTTTAAATTATTTTTCAAAATATTTAAATAACCATATCGGTCCATAATATTTTCGATAAATTCTAAGTTTCCAACCCCGTTCGCAGCCATACATCCCTAAACCATCACAGAGTCCCCTACGTCCTTCACGGTGCCGGTCATATTGTTTGGATCCAATTCCGCGTTAACTTTTCTCTAACATTTTTCACGGCCATCAGATCCACAGATACTGAACTTACCCTCATCAGAAAATATGACTTTGTTCCAAAACGTTTACTCATACTTTTCACGATCTTTGGCGAATGAAATCCGTTTACTCCGATTGACACGAAGGGTTTTTGCCTAACATTGCTCCCATGATAACTAGCACTATGCAAAACTCGGCGAATAGTTTCGGTGCTAAATTGTTCATGCTGTCATTTTCCAATTCAGATTTCTGTTTGGGGGCACTTTTTTTGGGGTTTGTCCAGATTTTCCGTACGACTAAGGTTTTTTCTTTGGGACTTAAGAGTGCCGGACGCCCACAACGCTCTTTATTAGTGGTGCTTCCCGCACTTTTATATTTATTCACAATCTTTTGAGCTCTAGCAAAACTCCTATCTATCAAAGACCGATTTCTCGCAATGATTTATGTTCCTTGTGATATAAAGCTCTTTTCTCACTTTAATTATTTCCTTTTAATAGCTTTAACTTTTTTAATCAATCTCTGTGAATTCCGAATGGTAACCACGCACCAACCCATTCGGTTTCGGCGGCCACCGTATACTGAACTATTTAAATTGCGAAATGTGTGCAAAGAATAAAATGCAAAACAAACTTTCGTTCATTCCGCATATGGAGAAAATAGGCAACATCGCCAGGCAGAAAAAATTGTCAAAAGTCAGCCGCTTCAAACTTGTACTTTATTGTAAAGTAAAATTTCTTGTTTTAAATAGTGAAATTTAATAGGCATACTGTTGTTTAATTCTGTTTCAATGCTTGCAGTTTTTATGAAAAATAGGTGGAATTTTTTAAAATCTTTTCCAATGTTTGAAGCTTTGCTGCATATGATACCTTCTGTGGAATGAACTACAGTGTGAAACTTAAGTCGTCGTACTCCTGTTATACAGAGAGGGCCATATAGCGTTTGCTTTTTGTCCCACCTATTTTTTTGAGAATGGTAACACAAATGACATGTCAAAAGGGTTCATAATTTACTTAAAGGTTTGACATTTACGAAATGGGACGCTATACGCTTGAACAAAATTGGGAAATATTGAAAACCTATTGCCAAAGTGGTTAGTCTTCTTCTTCTTTTCTGATTTTCACATCGGTGGCTACGTCAATAAGCAAAATTGTCGGATTTGGGGCTCAGCAAATCCACACGTTACTGTACAGAAGCAAATGCATCCACAACGAGTCACTGTTTGGTGGGGTTTTTGGTCTGGCGGCATCATCGGGCCATTTTTTTCGAAAATGAGCGAGGAGCCGCGGTTACAGTAAATGGCGAGCGTTACCGTGACATGCTCAACGAGTTCTTGTTTCCAAAAATTGAGGAGGATGACATGGATGACATTTGGTTTCAACAGGACGGTGCAACTTGTCACACTGCCAAAGTTACACTCGAACTTTAAGCCCGTTGGACTATTTTTTGTGGGGAGCCGTTAAGGACAAATGCTATGCGAACCATCCAAAGACGATTGATGCCTTAAAACACGAAATCGAAGTTGCCATTCATGAAATTGGAGCCCAAACAATCGAAAATTGGGTTGATCGAATGGCCTACTGTAAAGCCAGTCGTGGCAGTCATTTGAACGATATTACTTTTTCACTCATAAAGGAAATTATGTAGTTTGTTTACATGTCTGATTATTTTGCATTTATTTTAAAAATTATATTTTAAGGGTTAAGCTATGCAACCATAGCGCCCGTCTTTGCTTTCAGCACACACTCACATACAAACTACATATATATGTACATACTTAATAACAATAACAATTCGGTATTAAAAGAATCCGCTAAGAAATGCGAGCGCACATTAAAACTCAGTGCGACGATTCCAGCGATGCTGCATTCACAAATTAAATTAGTTTCAGCCCTTCGGCGTACAACAAAAATGCAGAGCAGCTATTTACGAGTAACTCAACGGCCTTTCAACTGCGCTGCCGCCACCCAATCTGCTATGCACGCTAGGTAGGACATGGGGGAGATTAACAAACACAATAATCAATAAAACAACAATGTGGTGCGATTATATACGAGGGTGGCTTTAGCTTATTTATTTGACAAAACTGATTTTATTTCGTTTGTTTTTTTTTGTTTTTAGATTTTCTGTAGTTAAAACGATTTGACAGATGGACAGTGCTTGAAGTATTTTGCACATTGTCGCAAATTTTTGTGAAAATTGGTTTATTTGTAGGCTTGCGTTAAATAAGAAGTAAACTGCAAACATTTTGAAAAAAAAAAATTTAAAATTTACATTATTGAGAATAATTCAGTGTGGAAAACTATGGTGTAGAGTTTTTTGAAGAGAAATATATTTGGTTCTTTTAAGTATTTTTTTAAGTTAAAATATATTAAAAATAAGTTTTTAGTTTTGGTTTTTTATTTATTTATTTTTTCTAATTTTTTAAGTTAAAATATATTTAAAAAATTTTATGAATTTGGTTTTTTAGTTTTTTATATTTTTTCTAATTTTTTTTATGTTAAAATATATTTAAAAAATTTTATGAATTTGGTTATCCAGTTTTTTATTTTTTTTTCTAATTCTTTAGAGTTAAAACACTAATTTTTAAGTTAAAATACATTTAAAGAATTTTATGACTTTTGGGTTTTTCATATTTTTTTCTAACTTTTTAGGTTAAAATACACTCAAATTCATTTTTTAGGTTTTTTTTTCTATTTTTTTTAGATTAAAAGTTTTTCTTTATATTTTCTTATTTTATTTTTTCTAATTTTTTGGTTAAAATACATTTAAAAAAATGCATGAATTTGATTTTGTATGTTTTTATTTTTTTTGCTAATTTTTTAAGTTAAAAAACATTTAAAAAATTTTTGAATTTGATTTTGTAGTTTTTTATGTTTTTTTTTCTAATTTTTAAGTTAAAATACATTTTAAGAATTTTATGAATTTTGGTTTTTTTATAATGTTTTTCTAACTTTTTAGGTTAAAATACATTCAAATTAATTTTTTAGGTTTTCATTTTTTTATAGTTGTTTTAGATTAAAATGCATTCAAAAAATTTATGAATTTGGTTTTTCTGTTTTTTATTTTATTTTTTTGGTTAAAATATGTAGGGTGTTTTTTTTAGAGGTTGGGTTTTCAAGATGAAATAAAACGTATATAATTTAATGTTATGGCCAAGAATTTAGCTTCATTATAAAGATAAGGGTTTGCCATTATGTTTTAAAAATGATACCCATTCAAGCAAAAGTGAGCTTCATCGCTGAACAAAATTTTCGTAATAAATTTGCACGATTTGCAAACGTTGTTCAGATGTAAGTCTATTCATTATGAAATGGCAAACCAAACTGAGCATAAATCAAGTGACAGCTGTCAAAAAGATCATCTACGAAAAAGTAGTGCCAACTTGAAAATCTAACCTCTACAAAAAACACCCTATATTTAAAAAATTGCATGAATTTGATTTTGTAGGTTTTAATTTTTTTTGCTAATTTTTTAAGTTAAAAAACATTCAAAAAATTTTATGAATTTTGATTTTTTTACATTTTTTTTCTAACCTTTTAAGTTAAAATACATTCAAATTGATTTTTTTTTGTATTTTTTATATAGTTTGCTAAATTTTTTAAGTTAAAATACATTTAAAAAATTTTACAAATTTTGGTTCTTTTATATTTTTTTCTAACTTTTTAGGACCAAATACATTTAAATTCATTTTTTAGGTTTTTTTTTCTATTTTTTTAGATTAAAATACATTTTAAAAAATTTATGAATTAAAAAATTGGTTTTTCAGTTTTTTATTTTTTTTCTAATTTTTAAAGTTAAAATACATTTAAAAAAATTTTATGAATTTGGTTTTACAGTTTTTTTATTTTTTTTTCTAATTGTTTGGTTAAAATACATTTAAAGAATTTTATGAATTTTGGGTTTTTTATATTTTTTTCTAATTCTTTAGGTTAAAATACATTCAAATTCATTTTTAGGTTTCTATTATTTTTCTAATATTTTAGATTAAAATACATTCAAGAAATTTAAGAATTTGGTTTTTCAGTTTTTTATTTTTTTCTAATTTTTTAAGTTAAAATACATTTAAAGAATTTTATGAATTTTGGTTTTTTTATATTTTTTTAGGTTAAAATACATTCAAATTCTTTTTTAGGGTTTTTATTTTTTTTCTAATTTTTTAAATTAAAATACGTTCAAAAAATTTATGAATTTGGTTTTTCAGTTTTTTATTTTTTTTCTAATTTTTAAGTTAAAATATATCTTAAAAAATATATGGGCTGTTGTTTAGCTTTTTTTTTTGGTTTTCTAATTTTTTACATTCGAAAATTTCGACTAAAAATTCCCTATTTGTTAACATTGCCAATATTGTTGAATCGAATTCGGAAAAATAAAATCAGCCCTAGGATTCTGAAACAAAGAACATAGTAGCGCATAGAGAAATACTCAAAGGTCAGCTAGAAGAGACGCCTCCGCACGAAGTAAGTAAACCGAGGTGGAAAAACAAATCAGTGCGATTTCATGTTGTCCTGCAAGTCATTTAATTTGTATTTTTACGCTCGAACCACTTTATTTGTGCCCATTTCCGCTGGTATTTCATAGCCGCGTGGCCGCTTTGCGGCATTCGTTCAGGGATACGTGGCATTCTGGCGTAGAATTAGCTCTTATTTTTAGCATTGTTGTTGTTGCTGATGATGCTTTTTATTGTTGTTCTTTGGAGCCACTGTTTATTTTCTACTTTTCTGCGTTTTTAAATAAAAGTAATTAAATGGAATAACAGAACTCAAATAAACAAAACCAAGTAATGCGCTGAGGAGTAGGAGGAGAAAAAACGTCAGCAGGAGATAGTAGCTGTAGTCAGTTTACGAAGAGCAGTCAGCGTTATCCGCAAAATGTCAGTGGTCCGATCTGCTAGTATTCCCATGGCGAATGATGGCCAGGATATATGACAAGGAGAAATAGAAAGAATTTTTTACATTAAAGCAGTCAGCATATAAATAAATATCTATGATGTGTACGTGCGTGTGTATGAATATGTAGACTGTGGAACAAAAATATAGCTATAGTTTTCAAAAGGTACTTTACGCCATGGACGATAGACTTCCTGATTTGGCCAATCTGCTATGGTGAAAAAGAAAATTGTGCGAGCAACTTACGTCTCCGGGTACTCGGCAGCCGAATTCTGCTCGCTCATTTCACCCGAATTCACATACTTGTCCAATCAGTCGTTGTTCAGTTAGCAACGAAGTATCATTGGCTGATTTTTCTCGTATATCACCCACACAATCTCAGTTTGTTGTAAATTCGCTGATTCTGTCAAATTCTCTTAGAGCTCCGAATAACGGTCTGTTAAGGAGCACTTCTCTAAAAATCTTCTCACCATGAGTTGTTGTTCAGACGACAACGTGGCGCAATGAGCGTACACTGTGTCTCTTTTTTCGTATATCACCAAAAGAATCTCAGTCTTCTCGTAAACTAACCCCTGTTATGAACCCTGTGACGTCAGCCAATCAGCAGACTCCTTCAAAAGCACTGAGAGCCGATTAGCGGTCTGATCTTGGCCACACCTCCTGAATTCTTTTCAAGAAGACTTTATGCAAAAAAAGTTGTTTGTGAGACGGTGCGTTATCACGGAGCAAGATCCATGAGTTTTCTTTCCACAAATCGGGCTATTTCCTACGCTGATTCTCTAACACGTCGCATAGCTTCCAAATAATATTCTTTATTTACCGTAGAACCATTTGAAACAAATTCCGAATTCACTTTTGACCGACTTTGACGTGGTTTTTTGGGTTTGGGCTCATGTAAGTAGCGCCATTCAGCCGACTGGTTGCATGTTGACTGGTTTGCATGTCAAACTCATAAACCCACGTCTCATTACCTGTTATGATGCCCTAGATAAACGTTGGGTAACTTGCTCAACCATGGCTTCAGCCACCTTCTGCCGATGAATTTTTTTAAAGAAATTCAACTCTCTTGGAACGAGTTGAGCAGCCACGCGTCTCCTGCCCAATTGATGGTGTTAAATGTTGCGAATTGTTTCGTGAGCCATGCTAAGGTCACGAACTACCTCGTTCAAACTTAAATGATGGTTTGATGGTTTTCCAGCACCAGCACCATTTCCTTGACTTTGTCGACGTTTGACATTTTCATCCGTTGAAGACGTTGATGGGCGACCAGAGCGGGGCAAATCTTCCACGACTCCTCGACCCTCTGCAAAAGCCTTATACCACTCGTAGACCCGTGTTTTTGAGAAAAGTACACTCGCCATTGGCTTTCTGCAACATTTTCAACGATTCGACACACGAAGACCTATTCAAAACACAGAATTTAAGACAAATTCTTTGTTCGATATTTTTATCCATAGTGAAAATCGCGGAGTACACCTGCGGTTGACTGATATAATTAAATGCCAAAAACAAGCTAATTGACAGATCACGCTCAATTTCTGCAACACTATAGAGGCCAGTTGTACCAACATTCCAGCGAAAAAAATTTAGACATATGTAGGGGAGGGGGCCCAGTTGTGACGCGGGTTTTGAAAAAAATTAAAATTTTTTCCTCAGTTCCGCAAATTGAAAAATGAAGAAGTTTAACATTTAACTATTAACCAAACGCAACTTTTCTCCAAAGAAAGTATGTTTATTTGAGTTACTCAAAAAATTTTGGAACAAATTTTTTCAGGATAACTTTTTTAGGACAAAAAAAAGTGGCCCAGTTGTGACGCACCTCAAGAAATTTACTGGAAATGAGAAAATATGAAAGGAATGTCACACCAATTGTTGTGATTTAATGATTTATTTATTTTGAAGGCTTTCAATGGCAAAAATAATGAAAAATACAAAAGAAAATGTCCTTCAATGGCCATAAATGACAACGATTTTTATTCATCATCGTCATCTAAATATTCCTAGTCGTCGTCCACGTCACTTTCGCAGTGTTTGCAAGTGAAATAACTTGCCTGCATGTTGGCGCACTTCAAATGAACTGGACGCTTGCATACGTTGCAATTGATCTCCTCTTTTTTTAAACAACAACAAAAATGTAGGAATTCGGCAGTTCTATATGATCGTAGTGCAAAAAAAAGGTGCGTCATAACTGGGCCACCCGCTGAGTCACAACCGGGTCACGATGCTATTTTGTGTATGACAAGCAAATTTTTTATAGACACCACATAATCACATAAATCCATATAGAATCACAAAATATACGGCAAATACAATATTTTGATGCATTACACTCGCCTTTTCACTGTTAATTTCACAAAATTTTGGTACTTTGAAAAAAATCAAAATAACTTTTTCGCACGATTTTCAACACGATGTTTGGTGCGTGTATACACAATGCGACTACTAACGTTGGTGTCTGCACAAAAACTGCTGAACGTCAAACGAACATGATTGGCAGGGCTCAAACTGTCATTTTCATACCGCATGTCAAAAATATTTAGCTGCGTCACAACTGGGCCTGCGTCACAACTGGGGTACCTCAGTAGGCTTTGCACGATAGATATCTTTTGGTCAGAAAACTGCAATAACCACCATACAACGCAGTGTATTGATTTTAAAAGGCAGCTTCAAAATTTTGATAATCAAGTTTTATTACCACTTCTTCCGCAACGTTGCTCACATACAATGATAAACTCAAGTTTCAAATTTTTTCAGTTGATTCTGCTCCTACATAAACGTGGCGAAAGTTTAAAAAGCAAATCACTTGAACCAGTATTTTTGAGAATATTTTGCACTGTTGACTTATGCTACTTTTTTGCGCCTCAGTGTACGTGCTAGCCATGAGACGAGACAATTTTTCTGCAGTAGCACTCTGCTTTCGCTCCTCACTGCGCTCCTGCCCCTGCAGCTGTTGCTGGTCTGACATTTTGCCCCCGATTTATATGCGCTCCGTCATTTTTGTTGTGCTACAGTGAAGTGTATGAATGTGGCAAGTCTTTGTAATTTGTATTAATTGACAACTAATTGTTTTCGCCTCTTAATAATAGTGTTGCCGACGCAACCAAAGCAACAGTAGCAGCGCTGCGCAGCAACAACAACAACAAAAGTATGAAACCTGCAATAGGACCGTTTGAGTTAATAAATTTTGTAAATATTTACGAATAGGTGAGGCGTACAGACAGCAGCTGAAGCTTTGACGTAAATAACTCGATATGTTGCCACCGTGAAATGGGCAGTCATGCGAAGCTGTCATTGACAGCAAATTATTGCCGCTATTCTCCTATAGGCGACATTATTGTAATTACTATTCTTGTGTTTGCCATTGATCGACCGACCGGTCAATGACGATTGGAATTGGCGAAATGTTCGATGCTATTAAATAGCATTAAATTTTTTGTGCGATGCTCATCTTGATTTAAATATTTTCTATTTTAAGCAGACAAATGTGGCTAATTACACCGTGCAACACACATTTTCAGTATAAAATGGAGCTTATCCTGTGGAAACTTTGTGGTAAAATAACCATCTCGGTGCTATTTCCACCATTCACAATTTTTTTTCGCTGAATATATATGTAAAAAAAAAACAAAATAGCCCTACTTTTTGCAAGTTTACTTAAACAATACCTTTCTTATTATTCTCGATTCTTAAATTCTAAAAAGCAATTTGCTCACCTGCGAAAATTAATACCAGTTGTCCGTAGTCAGAAAATTCTATTAGGCGCGCGGATGAAAATACAACTTTAATCGGAAAAAATGGTTACAAGTGAATCATTGAAAGTATTGCCCCTCGCTGGCTACTACTTTTTCCTATCTTTCTGGTAGATCTCTTGTACCGTCGCTGTAAAACTGTTCATCATTTGAGGCTATCCACGGATCAAGCCATTTTTGATGTCTTCATATGAATGGAACTGCTGGTCAGCTAGACCATGTGCCATCGCTCGGAACAGGTAATAATCGGACGGCGCAATATCAGGAGAATATGGCACGTTGTGTAAGATTTCCCATTTCAGTGTTTCCAGGTAGGTTTTAACGGGTTTGGCAACGTAAGGCCGAGCATTGGCATGCTATAGAATCACTTTTTCATACCTCTCCGCGTATTGCGGCCGCTTCTCGCGCAGTGTTCGGCTCAATCGCATCCATTGAAGTCGATACCGATCCCTAGTGATGGTTTCGCTTGGTTTTAACAAGTCATAATAAATAACACCAACTTGGTCCCACCAAATACAAAGCATAACATTCGCAGCGTGAATATTCGGCTGATGCGACGACGTAGAAGCATGACCGGGCAGTCCCCATCATTTTCTTTTCTTTGGATTGCTGTAATAAATCCATTTTTTATCATCCGTCACGATGCGATGTAGAAAACCCTCCCTTTTTTGCCGCTGAAACAGTTGTTCACAGGTGAAAAAACGACGTTCAACATCCTTTTGTTTTAACTCATAAGGGACCCAAGTTCCCTGTTTCTGAATCATTCCGAAAGCATGCAATCGCTTGGAAATTGATTGGCTAGTAACTCCGCATACTGAAGTAAGCTATAATATTTTTGCGTTTGACACGGATCCTCATTGAGCAATGCCTCCAATTCAGCGTCTTTGAAGGTTTTTGGTCTTTCTTCACGCGGAAGGTCGCCAACATCACCATAAAAATCACCGTCTTTAAAGCTACGGCACCAAACTCGGCACGTTGTTTCACTTAAAGCAGCATCTCCATAAACTTTTTGTAGCTCTCGATGCGCTTCAGCCGATGTTTTTTTTTTCGAATGAAAGAGGAAAATCAAAACTTCCCGCAAATGACGATTATTCGGCACAAAATCAGACATTTTCACAAAACCAAAAGTTTATGATACCAAAACAAAATCACTAATGTGTCGAAGCAGTTTGTTTACCATATGTCTAAGCTTGGTTTATGACGTTTAGGTTATGTTAGAATCCACTAGCACACATTGCTAGCGGCATCTATTGACCAACAGCAGGAACTTAGCTGCGCACCTAATAATTATCATAAACTATCAGTGACGCTAATTTAACTATAGACTATCTCGATATAGATAAGCTGCTACCACTTAGCGTTATTGGAAAAAAAAATTCTAAGAAAAATATAATTTGTTTAAATTTTTTGTGAAATTTACTATGCATACCTTTTCGCTGTGGTTGACATATGAAATTTTGTGGCCCACTTGGGATGGTTCGCGATTGGGAAAGCGCTGAGAACATATTAGCAAATTATAGTGTGCACTTGAAAATGATGTAACTCTTTTATGCGAATAAGCAAAATAAAGTAAATGATACATATATTTTTACGTACAAGCTCGTACAGTAGCATTCAACTAAAATGGGATGCGCTGGTAAAGAATTTTGTGTCGCTGGGACTATTTGTAGTAAAACACGTATGAATTTCTACACAAACCTACAGTCTTTGAGCCACACTGTATAGAGTGGTCGCACAGTTTATTCGTACACTCACAGTTTATAAGCAAATACAACCGATATTTAGCACGAATTAAACAAAAGGACACACTTTTTATATATTCGTAAAAAATAACATTTTTATACAATATTTAAGAAATAAAAACCTCCAATTTCATTTCTGGAATTAGAGAACTTTAGGCAATAACGAAATGAGGCACAATTTTATGCAAAAATATTATTCGTACATAACCATATAAAGAATGTTTTATTAAAAAAAATAATAGTAAAACGAGTATTCAGTACTTTGTTGGGCCGCCTTTAGCTTTAATAACTGCTTCCAAACGTTGATGCATTCATTCTCTTTACCAATACTTTGGATTCATTAGCAGCAATTTTCTCCCACCCAACACTTAAAACTGTCTTTAATGACGTCTTTGATGTTATGTTGTGCTTTCTGATTCTCCTTTCTAAGAGTTCCCAGACATGGTCAATTGGGTTTAGATCCAGTGATTGAGGTGAAGTCTTACCAGGTCGATACCTTTCAGGTATTAGTCCATAGATTTTACTAGAAGTATTTTTAAACCTTCCCAAATGTCTTGTTTTTGTCATCTGTCATCTGTCAACAATATTCAGTTCATTGTTTGTTACCTTTCATACAACAATGCATTTTTGTCGCTCTTAAAAATGTCGAACTTCATACCTTCCAACTACGATTTGCGGACATCGTTGATTTTCTGTTATCAATTGAAGAAAAACGCTTCTCAAGCTTATCAAATGCTGATAGAAGCTTGTGGTGGACATGCTCTAAGTAGAGCACAGAGCTTCAGATGGTTTGAAAAATTCCGAAGTGCTGATTTTAGCGTGGAGAACGAGGATCGTGGCCGGCCACCGAAAAAGTTTGAGGACGCCGAATTGCAAGCATTGTTGGATGAAGATGATGGTCAAACGCAAGAAATGATGGCCGAGCAATTGAGAGTGACCCAAAAACCACCATTTCCAAACGTTTGAAAGACATGGCCATGATTTTAAAGGTCGGAAGATGGGTGCCACATGAACTGACTGAAAGGCAGCAAGATAACCGAAAACCCACTGGTGAATGTGTGACAATTGGCCGATTTGAACAGCTCTATACACCGATAACGCCCAGAATATGCCGATCGGCGTCACAAAGTAATTTTTCGTGATGACAATGCACCGCCACATCGAACAAGAGGGACCCGGGAATTGGTGGAGACGTACGATTGGGAACCGCTGATGCATGTGGCTTACTCACCAGACTTGGCGCCTTTCGATTATCATTTGTTTGCATCGATGGGCGACTCACTTTCCGAGCAGCGCTTCAATTCTTACGAAGAAGCCGATGATTGGTTTGCGACCAAGGACGGCCAATTTTTTTGGCGCGGCATCCACAAATTGCCTGAGAGATGGGAAAAATGTTAATAAACGTTTGAAATTGAAAAAAAGTCTCATTTTATAGGTATCTATCTACCTGGTAAGCTACTTACAGTGGCAAATAAGCCATTCTTGCTCGAGATAAGATGAATGCGTTTAGTCATTGTCTTGTTCAAACAAAAATCCTTTAACCGCACTATCATTTCAAAATGTTTAAATAAGATGTTTGCCCTCTTTATGATCAATAAAAGTCAGTTTTACTACTTAAGATGCAGCTTTGCACCTCCAAAGCATTGCATTTCCGAATCTATGCTTATTGGTAGGAATAAGATTTCTTTTATTCAGTTCTGCATTTGCTTTTCGCCAATTTTGGAGGGCCATCTGATCGGAAAACATTAAGTCTCGACTCATCACTGAATATGACGTTTTTCCAAAAAGAATCTGGCTCATTTATATGGCATTTGGCGAACTCCAATCTCTTTTTTCTGTTAATATCTGAAATGTAGGGCTTGGAGCGTGCCACTCTTGCCGTTATTCAGACAATTACGGAGTGTTTGTGGGCTTACTTTTTTATGCAAAGAGTATTGAAAATTTCGTTATATTATTGGGTAGGTTATTTTTGGATTTTGTGCGACTGATGCTACTATGTTGCGTTCCTCACGTGAAGTCAATATATTTTGCCGTCGGCTTGGTGGTGATTAGCTTGTTTTTCAAGTATAATTTAACAACAATTTTACGCATTTTTCATGGTTAATCCGCACTTCGTCCCATTTTGTCACTTTCAATCGGGATATTCTTCGCGCAACTAAAACTGAATCGGCGAGAAAAACTAGAAAAAATCAATCGTATTTTATTTTCAGCAGTATTAGTAAAAACACAAACGATTTTTGCAGCAACAATATCATGAACTGAAAGTGTACGAATAAACGTTTTGCTGCATTTTGCTACGGCTGCCTGCTTTCCTTGGAACCCTTCAGTGTGAGTTGAAATAACGGCTGTTTTGTTTCCAGCAATTCATTAGGAACGTAACATTCTTACACTGACCCAAAAAAATAAAAAATATTGTCACAGCAAATATTTTGCGCAAAGCTAAAGTTTTTTATGTACTACGTAGGGTGTACGAATAAATTGTGTGACCACTGTACATATAGTAAATCTCATTTACTTTATTTTTTAAGATTTATTTACTTTATAAACTTATTTTATCGGGTGGTTTTTTTTTAAGTTTGAGAACTAAAAATGGTAATACAAAGCAGAAATATTGTTGGAATAACTTTTTTTTATTATTATAATCTGGTAATCATGTAATTTATTTCTTGATTATGTCGGATATGTCCGCTGCGTCTTTGAGCCTTTTCCCCAATAATTCTGGTCATATGGCATCTATTGTGGCTTGAATATGGCATTAAAAGTGCATATTTTGTCTCTGGTGTTTCATTTTGGCTTGCAGCTACTGTCCGTGCAATGTGAAATGCACTTTTTAAATGCAAAACACACTTGGCATGCTCCCGAAATTGATACAAAAGTAGGAAAATAATACAATATTATGTACATATGTACGTATATACCATAGGGTGGTCCTTAAATATGGGAAGAAAATTTATGCATTGAATTTTCTAAGCCTCAACCACTACGTCAATATGACGAGGATATCAAAGATATTACAACTCGAGTGATTCCGAAATTTAACTAAAAACACAGCAGTACTTTTTTTAATTTTATTTGTTTTATTGCCATTTAATTTTAATTTAAACTAATAACACAGCTTCACATATTTCTCGCTTTTATTTGATTTATTTTCATTTAGTCTTAATTTAAACTAAAAACACAGCTTTTATCGCCATCGATTCCTGTTTCCCAGTCTGGAGCATAGGGCCTCAGCTTTTAATTTAAGCTGAAAGCACAGCTTTACATATTTCCTAATTTTACAAGAAGAAGTCCAAAATAAACAAGACTGAACCAAAATAGAAACGACTTTGTTCTATAACTTCAAGTTTCTTCTTCTTAAATGGCGCGATAACCGCTTACGCGATTTTGGCCGAGTTTAACAAAGCGCGCCAGTCGTTTCTTTCTCGTGCTAACCTGCGGCAGTTGGACACACCAAGTGAAGCCAAGTCCTTCTCCACCTGATCTTTCCAACGCAGAAGAGGCCTTCCTCTTCCCCTGCTACCACAAGCTGGTACCGCATCGAATACTTTCAAAGCCGGAGCGTTTGTATCCATTCGGACGACATACATGACCCAGCCAACGTTGCCGCTGGATCGGTATTCGCTGCGCTATGTCTATGTCGTCGTAAAGCTCATATAGCTCATCGTTGCATCGCCATCCATTGAGAATCTTTCTCTCGAACACTCCAAGCGTCGCTTCATCGGATGTTGTCATCGTCCAAGCTTCTGCGCCATACGTTAGGACGGGCATGATGAGAGTCTTGTAGAGTGTTAGTTTTGTTCGTCGAGAAAGGACTTTACTGCTCAGTTGCCTACATAGTCCAAGTAGCACTTGTTGGCAAGAGAGATTCTATGTTGGATTTCAAGGCTGACATTGTTATCGGTGTTAATGCTGGTTCCTAAATAAACGAGGTCATTCCGGTCGGATGTCGGTACTAGCTTTTTGGAAGGCCTCTACGGACGCAAAACGTTTTCCTTTCATGGCCAAATGCAATTTTTCGAAAAGGTAGTAGTCACAGGGAGCAAATACGTTGAGTGATTCATGTTTAAAATACGATTTCTAGTCGAAGAATCAGCCACAAGGTGGATCGATGAGACGACCATGCAATAAGTGGCAGCTTCCTCCTTCACGGTATTCAGCGCAAATTCGACGAATGCGATGCAACAATGTTTCAAAACACCAAGATAGAAAACTGCATTAACGGTTTGGCTCTTTGTGGGCAAATTTCCTTGAAATCGTAAAAACAAATGAGCATCGACTTGATTTTCGACTCCTCAAAACGCGATTTTTTGGTTGGTGGCTCGTCTGGCGCCTTCCACTCGGCACTTTGACGCTTAGCTTCAGGTTCATATTGGAAACACCACGTTTCATCACCAATTGCAATGTTGTAAAGGAAACACTCGTCTCTTTTTTCACCTCTTTAATAAGGTCTTTCGAGTGTTGAATTCTGAGCAATTCTTGGTCCTCAGTTAACTTGTGCCGAGTGAAACGTGCACTGACCTTTTGTAAGCCCAAATGATCAGTTAAATTTTATAAATCGATGTTTTGGAGATATTCAACTCCAATTCCAAGAATTTCAACGATGTTTTCGGTTCATTTTTGATAAATTTACGAACAATTTCGATGGGGTTTTCGGTGATTACTGATTTTGGGCGGCCTGCATTTCATTGTGATTTATGTCCTCTGAACCATCTCTGAAACATGTAAACCACTCATGAACTCTTGCTCGAAATAGACAATCATCGCCATAAACTTTTTTCATAACTTCAAATGTTTCAGCAAACGTTTAACCGATTTTAAAACAAATTTTGATATTAGCTCTTTGTTCGAAATTCATTATAGTACCGATGACACAAACATACTGACATTTTAAACGCAATAACTTCGCTTCGACTGAACCAAATGTTACCAAGTTTTCACTGGAAGTCAGCTAGGGATGTAACTTCCAACACACTAACTCATTAAAAAGATGAGACCATCAAAAACATGTTTGTGACGCTAGTCTTGTTTATTTTGGACTTAACCTTGTGTATTTACATAGTCAGCTTTAATTTTGCATTTTCACCCCTGAACAATACGCCTTAACCTTTTCATATCGGCATAAAAAATTTATACGTGATATCTTTGACTGTGGTATTATCAATTGAGTTTTTGAGACTGAAAAAAAAATAAATAAATGTGATTTTTATTTAGGCACCACCCTAATGCAGACATACATACATAAGTAAACACGTGTCAGAATCAAACAGAAGCTCTTGTGTTGTTGTTAGCATTATTTTAAAAACTAAGTAAGTAAAGTAGTGTTCTAGTATACAGAATTAATCTAATTAGTGTTTGCCGAGTGGCGAATCTTTACTAATAATTGCTGATAAAAATAAATGACATTCGCGTGTCATTCGAGAGTGCAAATAGCAGCATGTGAGCGGGCGTCAAACGCTCTCAACAAGCCGGCAATCAGTGCAGTATGCAGTGCATGAAGGAATGAATGAACGGGTGAGTGTAATCTTCAGTGCTTCTTCAAGTGCGGCGATTGCTTCGATTATTTGACGTAGGCTTTCGAGAGCAGTATGGGGGGGCTGAGCAGTTACAAAGCGAAGAGGCCAAAGCAAAATTCACAATGACAGCTGAGCAACAACTGAACAAGTGAACAGCTGAACAGCTGAGAAAGCGCAACAGCACTCGCAACCAGTTCATTGCACTGCATTTGCGGCGTACCTGCTACATACAAGCCGTACAATTCAGAACCCAATTCCCCTTTATGTTGTTCTCCCACAGCTACATACATACATCCATATACATATTTCATTGCCACTTGACATTTCTCGTAGCATTTATTGTAATATTTGCTGTTTGTTTGAATATTCGGCGCGAATTTAGTTGCTTATCGCTATCGGAGCTGATAAGAAAGCTGCGACAACAAATGTCAGCGTAAATACCGAGTCAAATTCGGTTGTTTAACAAAAATAATAACAAGTGTTTTTACTAAAAAAAAAACAACGAACAAGCATAGTATTCCAAGTGGTGGAAAGGGCGGCTGGGTAAGTGAGCACCACAAAGTTAACGAGTGTAAAGAATAAAAAAAGTTAAAATCAAATGTGTGTGAAAGCAATATAAATAATAATCAGTGGGCACAGTGCCGGCGCCTTTGCAATCAGTTGACGCGCTCTGCTGCGAGAGTGAGGTACAAGTTTTTAATACATTTACTTTTGTGCATTGTTGTATAATATTTGTTTTGGTAAAATTTGCATCTTGTTATCGATGCTTTTGATTTGATTGTACACAAAGAAAGGTACGAAAGTGTGGCTTGTTTAGCCTACACCAACAATTTGTTCTGCGAAAGTGAATACGCATTTAGTTTGTGCGAAAAATTGATAAATTCGGAGATGAACTTGAAATCCATTGTGCGGTAATTTACAAAACAAAAATGCAATAAAATAAAAATAAAACATCACGAGCTCGTTTCCAAATATATTGCCGTATTTGCAAGGCAAACCTTCGACTGAGCGTCAAATTGCGACGAAAAGAGAGAAATTATGGATGCACTTTTGCTCGTTACCGCACACTTTTTTCGTCTGAGAAGACCCCTAGTGAAATTTTCCGAGGAATAGTTTGGTGGAGCATTTTAAGGCTAAAATTCATTCCTACCACCTTTGAATGGGGGCGGAGAGGGCATGGCGCCGCCCAAATCGCGCGATTTTTTCAAACTTTCTTTATTTATAAAAGAAAAAAAAAAAACATCAGAGCCGAAAATCACGCAATTCTTTATTTCAAATTTGCAATATATATAATATAAAAATATGTTTGTTTGGAATATTTTCCCTATTTCTAAAAATATAATTTTATCGTAGGCAAAAGGTCAGTTTCAGTCTTTTAAAAGCTACAAAAGTTCTATCGAACCCCATTGTTGTTTTTTCTTGCGAAATGGTGCGGGCTCTTTACTTATGCCTGAAATTATTAATTTACAGTAAATAAAACATTTTTTTAACAATATAAAACAGTTTACTATGTCTTAAAAACATAGTTTATAACTTTAATTAAGGGGTTATATTCAGTTAGAAGGCCGAATAAAGCGGATTTTTCAGAATTTTTTCTAAGAAAGTTTTTAAGTTATTGTCTTTTAACTGTATTTTTAGACTTACTATTGGTGCGGTGACCCTGGCGGTTTCTCAAAAACAAAAAAAATAAATAAAAATCGATTTCGCCCTTAAATTGTTTATAAAAAAATATTTATCGGTGAGAAAAATTCTTCGATCAATTTCTAAAAAGAATATTTAAAAAACTCGTGTTAAAATTTGAGACTAATCTGTTTAGCCGTTTTCGAGTAATGTTGGTCACCATTTTGAGAAAAACGCGTTTAAAGTTTGAAAATCACTTTACAGGAACTCTGAAACACCTTTACAAATTCGCGTGTAGCTTCGAAAATATTCATCGAAATGCAATGGGATTTCCAATAAGAGGTTTTATTTTGATAAGACATCAATGGTTTCGTTGCTTGTGTGGCACGTAGCGCCGTCTTGTTGAAAATAAGCGATGTCCAGATCAATACCATCCAATTCCGGCCATAAAAAATTGTTATTAATCTCTCGATAGCGCAATCCATTCACCGTAACTGTTACTCCAGCTTCATTTTCGAAAAAGTAAGGGCTAATGACTCCGCCGAACCATAAACCACACCAAACAGTCGCACGCTGGGGGTAGAGAGGCTTTCGACAATAACTCTTAGATTTTCTGAGCCCCAGATCCGACAATTTTGCTTGTTGACGAAGCCGTCGAGAGGGAAATGGGGCTCATCACTCAGATGATTTTTCGATGGAATTTCGGATTATTTTCATGCACTTCAACCACCCAATCAGCAAAGACACGACGTTGTTGATGACCGGCCGGACTGAGTTCTTGTGTTCACTGGACTTTATAAAACTTAAGACCCAAATCTTTATGCAAAATACGGTGTAACGACGTTTGTGGAATGTTTAATTCCAAAGAACGACGAGGAATGGACAAACCTGGGTTTTCTTCAAAAACTTTCGGCTACAGCAGCAATATTTTCGGCTGTTCTTGAGCGACGTGCACGGGCTTTATTCTTCACATCACTAACTTGTCCCAACAGCTCGAATTTGCTCACCAATCTGGTATTGCGGGCTGACAACCCATGATGACCCCAAAGTGTTCGAGTGTTATTTCAATGCGTTCTTTAAGCGTGATTAATGGCGTAGTTTCTACCTGTCAAATATCAAAAAATGACAGCTTCGAAAGTGACATCTACCGAAATAGCGGGCTATTCAAAATAAAACCCCAATTGGAAACCCCTTTACATTAAAAGAAAATTAAAAAATCAATTTTTTGAAAATTCTAACTGTGTATAACCCCTTAAGCTAATAAACGGTTCTCCTCATTTCATCTTAATGTCGCGTCTCCACATATATTTTACTGTGACGTAAGCAAAGTTGCCAATGTTGTTATAATTTTCTTCATAAAAGAAACATTTTACAACACGCCACTTCGATTCAATCCGCTGGATGTGAGTTCCATCCTCGGCGACAAATGTATTCTCAGAATCGCTGTGATTCACCTTTTGGTGAACGTACCCGTACCCCAACAGGGAGCCGCACCTTTGCCAGTAATCTATACGGATGGTGGTGGTATTTTCGATAACGTGTTTTTTATCAGAGAACGTCTGCGAATCGAACGCTGTCTGGACATAGCTCTAAACGAAGGGCTTTCTTTTCATCCTCAATCATTCCAAGTACCCAATGCCCTTCAACTCTCACTCTCTTGCCTGGAAAACATAAAACAGGCCATTAATACAAATTGTTTCCATTATTAACCCAAATTACCTTTGTTGTATTTCCTTTTTGCAAATTTACTTTCATCAATTTGGACAATTTTTCGGATTCCGCCAATTCTTTCTTAAAATACTTCATGGTCCAATTGATTTAGTGTCACAGCCTGCCTGCAGTAGCTAAACCAGTCAGAAATCGTTATTGAAGAACGGACGTACGCTTTCCTTATAATATCCGCCCGCTGCACCAGCCCAACCAACATTTTCGTCATACAGAACAGTATCTGAAGTAGCGCTTTTAGTTATCAGCGGAGCCATCCCTAGAGATAATCTAGAGCACAAGAGCGCAAACGGAGATGGGAGGCAAAAAACACAGGAATCCCAGTACCATGCTGCTCCGATATTAGAGTTCATACGCTCACACTTTGGCAGGCAAGATGGAACTCTGAACGGTACGGTAGATGGACAGCGATACTAATACCCGATATAAAAAAGTGGGTAGAAAGAAAGCACGGTGAGGTTAACTATTACCTCAAACAGTTTTTGTCCGGACATGGGTCCTTTCGCAAGTATTTGTGGCGAATGGGAAAAGTGAGCCTACCAAACTGCATATATGGAGATACTGAGTATGATGATGCGGAACACACCTTCTTTAAATGCGAGAGGTGGAACGTAGAGAGAACAGGTCTGCAACGAGCTATTGATGTATTTACACCTGAAGAAATTATCGAGGAAATGATGACAGACGAAGAAAAATGGAATGCCGTCGCAAATTTCGTGGAGGATATTATCCGTAAAAAGAAGCGAGAAATGGAAAGTTATGCTGAAGAACATTGAGCATAGGTTTCTCAAAACAGGCGACATTATGATATCAAAACTATACCATATCAAAATTTTATTAGTTATAAAATAGCATACCCGAAATTTTTCTAAAAATACTGACTGAAATACAGAATTTTTTTACGGAAATTTTTTGAATTATTTTTTTTAATTTTCATTAATTTTAAATCTGATTAAAAGTATTGAATTTTCGATGGAAATTTTCACAAAGTTTGATTCTGATCAAAAAGTTTGAATTTTCGATGAGAATTTTGGTGAATTTTTTGTTTTTTTTGTTTCTCAAAGTTTGAACCTTGTTTTTATGGTTTTTGTAGGAGAATGACCAAAAAGTATTAAAGTTGAATAAGAAATAAATGCATTGACGAAACTTGTCAATAAGTCCCAGAGCTATGGTTATTTAACGCAGTGAATTTCAGGCTACCTTAGGTTAGGTTAGCCTGAAGCGGTTGTCATGTGGGTCACACTCAGGCTCATCGCTCATTGCGATGCCGTGTGGGGAGCTTTTACCAATCTCTTCTATAACCAGTGTGAGCTTTTCAAAGAGTTTAGACTATCACCGATTTCTGCAGAACTGAGATCATTGAAAAATTGTCCATCTAGAATGGTAAATCTACGTCTGGATAGAGCAGGGCAATGGCACAGAAGGTACGAGATTGTCTCTTCCTCCTCTTCATTTAGACAACTTCTACAGAAGTCATGTGGTTGCACACCCATCCTTTGGGTGCCATCTGTGTATACATAGGTGGACTCGCCCTGTCTTACATCGTCCCGTTCCCGCTCTTTCCTTGAGGGTAGGAGGGTCGTGAACGTCGGTCGGATGGCAAGTGTAGGCGGGAGCGCATAGTCCCTCAGTCCGTGAAGCTCCAAAGTACTAGCCAGGATTTCACCGTGACCGTAATGCGTATTTCACCATTTACTTAGAGTGTTCAGCCTTGTTGCCGCACTGCGTTCGATATATTTTACCTGCAGATCTACCGAAGGTGTGGTGGACATCGCACCAGTTATGCTACAGATGCTAGTATTTGAACCTTGTTAATTATTTTGATGTTCAACCCCCTTCTCAAGGGCATTCGATCATTTTTCAATACCTTAGTAGAGTATTGGTCTAACCACTGCTGCGTAGATCCATGAAATTAAAATTTGAAAAGGTCGAGCGAAGGAGCACCAGGAGATTTGGTGGCTTCTAAAACACTCAGGCTATAAAGCCCATTGTATTTAAAGCTCTGGAAAGGGGGTGGATAGTCAAGGAGGGAAGGAGAAAAGTATCAGAGAAAGAGACACGAAAGTATAGAGACAGAGATAGAGATAGTTAGTCCTGTGAGAATTTTTCAGATTTTTTGACAAATCTGTAAATATCCTCTAGTTTTAGAGAATGAATATTACTCATTCTTATGACATCGAAACCCAAAACTCGTAGCCGTGCTCTAGCAAAGGCAGGACACTCACTGAGAAAGTGTTCAGTGCTATCCGCCTCCTCCAAGCATGACAGGCACAATTTCATGTAAAGCCTGCTTAAGACCCATAGTACATATAATATAATTTTGGGTTTGATCCTCCAATTATCCTTCCGCAGGAGTACAACGTTATCAAAGCTTCGCCTAGTCTATCTGCGACTGTGAGCCCCCAATTGAGCTTCCGATCCAGTACAAGTCGTAGATATTTTGTCCTTTCTGTTACTCTAAGTGGTTTATCCCCTAGGAATATTTGTTTAAGAGCAGCTGTTTTATGTTTCCTGCTAGACAGGATCAGATGATATCAGTGAAGTGATAACCCAACTGTGCATGGAGCGCTGTTGTCACTGATTTGCCTTTGCTGTATGCGTGTTGGGACGGTGATAGCTTTTCCTTTGATAAAGCTAACCTTTCCTTTGACATGCACATCTAGCAACCATTCTAAGGATTCTCACAGAAAGGGTAATAGGCTTATCGGCCTGAAGTTCCTTGGTTTCGTGTATGTTTTCTCTCCTTTGGGAATGAATACTACTTTTACTTCTGCCCATATCTTGGGGATATAAATAAGTCGAATCTCCACTTCAAAAAGTTAGACGAGCATAGGTGCATTCATGTCTTTTGTATGTTGCAGATCAGCTTGGAAGATTCCATCTGGCTCCGGCTATATTTATAAGGTTTGAAGCTGCTAATGGCAAATTTTCTGTTGCCCTCCGTTATAAAATCTGTTGAGGTATTCCCGTTATGAAGTACCCTATGATCTGAAAGTACCGGGAATGTTTAAATAAAACAAAATTTCTGGCAAATTTATTTTATCTCCTTCAAAATATGACCCGTGTGAAGCAACACACATGTGCCAACGTTTAATCCAGTCCTCAATGCACCTCTGATAGCCCGACGAAGGGATGGCCTTCAGCTCCTTCGTCGCATTCTCTTGGAGCTTCTCTATCGACTGAAATCTCCTTCCACGAAGTGTTAACTTCAACTTGGAAAACAAAAAGAAGTCGCACGGGGCCATATCAGGTGAATACAACTTTCCGGAGTCTATTGGTCTTCACATCACTTTCTATCTTTTGACAGAAGTCTCTCCAAGACGCTGTTTTTGCTGCCCTTATGCCATACTTAAATCTACCTTCGCATTCTTTGTATCCATCCAACCTTCACTTATCAAAAAAAGTCTGTGCACAAGAAAGATCTTCGTCTAACTAAACTCTTTTAATACACTCATAAAAGTTTATTGCTCGTTAATAATTTTACAATATTTTATGCACTTTCAATATCCTTCCTAAATTCATGCGTAATCGTGAAATAAACCTTGCCTTTCAAACAAAGAAAACATTTAAATTTCCATTTAGGGCAGTCCGCTAAAGCGAAAGATGAACAGAGAAGCGATAAAACACTTCATGTGTGTGTAATTAAGTTTCTTTGTCTTCGCGATTTTATCTTCATTTTTATCTCCATTTTTTGTTTTTGGTTTTGTTCCTTTTGCCTCAACATGTGCGCATCGCACTTAATGTAGTTACTTTTACTTTAATTTTTATTATTTTTATGATGCTTTTAAAAACACTTTTAAGACTTTTATGTGAAAAGTTTCTGCCGTTGGTCGGTCGGCTACTGAGTGCGCGCTGATCTCTGCTCAAGTGTAAACAAAGCGAAACGAAATTTTAGAATGCGGCAAAGTATGCAGTAGGAGAGTCTGGTTTATGCGCAGTTTACGCCAATTTCGTTGCTCACCACACACACACACATATATTTACAACAACTTCTGTATTATATTTACAAATGTTACGTTACTTTTCACTCCTTTGCTGTGAGTCAGCCGAAATGTTGCTTTCGCCTTTTGTTCTCTCACATTCGAGTTAATTTCGGGTGCTATGGCGGGGAATTGAATTTAATAAGCGGCAAAAGTTAAAAACTATCATAAAAGTTATTTGTATGCGTTTTTATGAATTTTTTATGCCGGCAGTTCTTTTTCTAAGTTGTACAGGTCATCGTAGGTCAATAGGCCTGCAATGACGCCATTTGTTATAAAGGGTGGTTAAGTTTCAAGGGCCGGTATTGATTTTGAATGAAATACAACTTTTTTTAGGAAATTATTGTCATTTCTCTTTATTATGATAATACTGGTATAGCTCAATTACGCATGCAGCAAAATATCGGCCAATTGGCCGCCGCGGACCCGGCGACATTTTCCATGACGCTGAGGCATAATTGAGGTTCTATGCCGTTAATGTGCCGAATTATCTCATCCTGTAGCCCTTGAATTGTTGCTGGCTTATCGACATACACCTTTTCTTTCAAATAGCCCCAAAGAAAGTAGTCCAACGGTTTCAAATCACATGATCTTGGCGGCCAATTGACATCGCCGCGACGTGAGATTATTCGGCCATCAAATTTTTCGCGCAAAAGAGCCATTGTTTCGTCCACATCCATTGTCCACATCCATATCTTCCAAATCGGGCCATAAAAAGTTTGTTATCATCTCACGATAGTGAACACTATTCACAGTAACTGCCTGACCAGCCTCATTTTGGAAAAAATACCCAAAAAATAGCCCATAAACCGCACCAAATAATCACTCTTTGTGGGTGCATTTTCGGCAATCACTCTTGGATCTTGGATTATCATTCGCCCAAATGCGGAAATTCTGCTTATTGACGAATCCACTGAGGTGAAAATGTGCCTCATCACTGAAGATGAGTTTCTTCGAAAATTGGTCATTCACTGTTGCCACCTCCTGCTACCATTCTGACCATTGACGAATATTCAAGTGGACCACGGGTCAAATTGAATTAGTCTAAAATTGAAAAATGTTAAATAAAATGCAGAAAATAGCTTAACGTTTAGGTGTGGTTCACATTCAACATCGGCCCTTTAAATTTAACCACCCGTATATGAATCCGAAACCCCTATTCCTTCTCTAATCAGTTCCCTGAGCTAATGAACCTGAGTGGCAGCCACATCTGAACTCTAGCGCTGCGCTCAGTTCATTCAAAAGCTTTGTACCCAAAACTGATGTTGCCTGTCTTGTCCGACCGACTGTCGCAGATGCTCTTGTCATTAAGTAGAAAAGACTGTAGGCAGTTGGTTGGACTGATGACGGGCCACTTTCTATGGGCGAAGCACACGGAAAAGGTAGGCATTTCAGACAGTGTACTTTGCCCAGCATGTGGAGAGAAGGATGAGACGGCGGACCGCTTTCTGTGCGTATGTCCGGCCTTCGCTCGAATCAAGCTTGAGGTCTTCGGCACTGCTGCGTTAAGAAGCGACCACCTTGGCTCCTTGTCACCACAAAATCTACTCAGCTTTCTTCGGAGGTCGGGCAGATTTAGAAAAAAAGAACATTAATATGGGAACCCGAGTGCAGTAAAATGGACTTAATTGTGTCTAAGTGCTGTACTTGCTAGTCCGCCCCAGTCCAGTATTTCGTCGGGAGGCGGTCTGAGCGTTGCACTCAACGTCAGTTACTGTTCTAATGTAAAATATCACAAGCTGCATCTGCCTATTACCACCACTGTTAAGTCATATCTGAAGATAACCACCCCTGTCGGATCTATACGCCCCCTCCCCCCATGCCCCTGTTCGTTACCATAGAAAAGTTAGTTTCTAATAGTGGTATCGTCAGTTTATCTGCGTTTTCATCTCTTGGTAGGTTTGCTGCGTCACGATCTTATTTGGCGTTCGCGTATCCTCCTTGCCTGCTCGCTATGTCGGGGTTGCTACATTATTTCAGCATCCCTGTGCTGGGATTTGCTCCAATTGTCCTGGCTCTTCAACATCAGTGGCACTAAGTTGTCGGGCGTGATGCTGCTGTCAAGGCGGTCCTCCAGTTTAGCCGTTGTTCTTCTGGAGCGGGGACACGTGAGAAGCACATGTTCTGCATCCTCCTCAACTGCTGGTGTGCACTGCTTGCAGTATGGACTTTCTTCGTGTCCAAAGTGGTGAAGGTACACTTTAAAGCAGATACGGCCACTTAGGATTTGGCAGAGATAGAAGTCTACTTCTCCGTGCTTTCTCTGGAGCCAAGCCTCAACGTTGCAGAATGGTGTCTTTCTTATTTGGCCACTTCTTCGGTGGTTTTAAAATTTTTTTTTTACTTTAATCTGGGTTCCATAGTTACAATTTTCACGCAACGAAGTGCAAATAAACCTTGTGTCCGGAGTTGCATTTTGGCTATAGTAAATTGGCCCATCACAGGGGTTTTGAGGGGTAAAGTCTTCGCCATCGTATCGTATGGCGTAGAAGCTTGGACGATGACAACATGAATTAATGAGACTAAAAAAGCCGTTGCTATCGAATTTGGTAGGTACCTTTACTGGGCATTTTTCGTTAGGTGTCTATGCGGTGAGGCTTGGGATTGCTTCAAGTCGAGGTGGAGTTATTTTAGCACTTTCTTCTCATCTGCCTTGCTTTCGTCGGGCAAAGGTTTAGACATCTGTATTCTCACCCTTTCACACATCTAGTGAAATGCACCAGTAGCCTGAAGCGGTAAATACAAACGTAAATCGCCACTGTTGGCCGTCATCCTCTAGTCCAAGTCCCCTTTTCTTCCACCTGTCTGGTTCCCTTCCTTCTCCTTTTCTCCTCCCCTCCTCCTGTATCGTATCACAACGGATAAATTTCAAATTTTCGATCCAAGGAGGCTCCTAGCAAGGGCAGCCATTTAACCTGATTAAGATTAATTTTCTTCGTTGGCTACGTCATGTCGTTTGAATGAATGAAAGTATTCGATGCGATACCAGCTGGTGGTAGCTGAGGAAGAGGAAGGTATCCTCTGCTTTCGAAACATCAGATGGTGAAGGACTAGGTTTCATTTGCTGTGCTCAGCGCCGGTTAGAACGAGAAAGAAACGATTGGCGCGCTTTGTTAAGCTCGACCAAATCAAAAAGAACCAGAAGAATTTGGCTTATCAAATTTACTTCAGCGTAGAAGTGTAGCAAAAGAGCGAAAAGGGCTAGTCCAGTCAAGTCTATATCAAATGTGTTTGTTGTGGTTTAGAGAAGATCTGCTTTTTTCCATGTTATTTTATTGAAGTGGTGTCTTCATAGTGCGTTGTACCGATCCTTCTAGCCTATGTGTAGGAGAGTGCTGCCTGAACAAAATTTGGTTGATTCGATTCGGTGATTTTTTGAGCCTTTGGATTGGTTCGTTAAAACGGGTTTGAGGCAGTTTTTTCACAAGCTAATCAAAGTAATAAAACATAACTGCATATTTTTGGGAAAACCAGATATTAGAACTAGGTTCGGTTAGGTAGTGATGGTTGCCCAGAAAGTGGGCCCACTTGGGCGAAAGAAGTTTGTTTCATCCTTTGTGATACCATTGCAAGAGGGGGAAAAGAGATGAAGGAAAAGGACGAAAGGGAAAGGGGTGGGGAGGGTTGCGTGTTTGTGGACTATGAACGGTGACTAGTCTGCGGTTGTGTTGGCCTCTTTATGCTGCTGATGAAATTCATCAGATTCTTGTTATCAAGACCTGCTATATCAGCAGGAGCAGAAAATAAGTGAGAACCAAGATGCTTAAATCTTAGTCCCACGAGAGCTGAGCAGCTAAGGAGCAGGTGCTGAGATGATTCCACCTCATCCTCCATACAGCTGACGCAAAAAGGACTCGAAGTAATTCCGAGTCTCACGGCATGTGTACCCCGCGGGCAGTGCCCCGAGAGGATGCCTACGAAATTTGAGAGATGAGATTTTGTCATCCTCAGAATATCCCTCGAACGCCTCCTATCCAAACGTAGCCAGAAGAACTTTGGGACCTTACACGTTCATGTACTTACCCAGCGCTCGCTGAGTTGGTGCAAAGCCCATTCTTCCAGGAGTAGAGCGCAGGTTGTCAAGGGGATCCTGATCCTCTCTGACAACGACTCCATATAACAAGATTGGCTTTATTATGGTGTTGTAGACCCAAAATACAAATCTAGGCGAGAGGCCCCATACAAGGCGATTGTTGCCTTCCTTACTCTCTCCTCAAGGTTGGGCTTCCACGTTAGCTTACTGTCAAGGATTATACCTAGGTACTTCACCTTGTCAGAAAGCACCAACGGAGCGTCGTGAAAAGGACGAGGATTCACCGAAAAGCCACAGTCCGCTGCCCATCGAACAACTACCTTCAGATACCCCTGCATTAAATCGTAAACTTTCCTCTAACAATTAATGCCACATCGTCCGCGTAGGCAATCACCCTACAGCCCCTCCTCACCAGCTCCTCCAGCAAGTCATTGATAACAATGATCCAGAGAAATGGTGAGAGAACACCGCCTTGCGGCGTGCCCCTGCTCACCTGCCGGCGGAGAGAGACGCCGCCTCACTATGCCCCGACCATTCTGTCGCTAAGTATTCTGTAAATAAACCTGGAAAGGTCGGCCCCAACCCCCAGCCTACACAGAGATTTAGTGATTACCTCCGGGAGAACGTTGTTAAAAGCCCCCTCAATTTCGAGGAAGGCACCAACTGCGAGTTCTTTCTGATGTAGATATTCCTCAATATCTTTAACAATTGTGTGCAGGGCAGATCAGTGGAAGATTCCACAGTAAGCATGTAAGCACGCCCCCGAGGAATTCCGCTTTTTATGTGTAGGTCAATCAGCCTCTTAAGGGTTTTCAGCAAGAAAGATGAGAGACTGATTGGCATTGAAGTCCTTAGGGGAGACATGCGAGCTCTTGAATGCCTTGGGTATAAAGACAACCCTCATGGCCCTCCATGATCTCGGTATATAGCCCTTGGCTACGCAGCTCGCATAGATAGGGCTCAACCAACGGCATGATACCTCCACAGATTTCTGCAGTTGGGCAGGAATGATGCCGTCAAGACCAGGCGACTTAAAGGGCCTAAAGGAGTAAATGGCCCATCCCAGGCGACGCTTATCCAGCAACCAGCCACGATCCGGAATGCAAGTGGAAATGCTTTCCAGGCCGGTGCTGCTAGGTGCTGGGCTCGTCGGAAAATGGGCGTCGAGAAGTAACTTCAGTGACTCCTCGCCGCTCATCGCCAAACGTCCCAATTCGTCTCTTAAGTTCCCCAAGGGAGCGGAACTCTTCGTGAGTAGTCGTCTATATCTGGAGGACTCATGGCAGCCCTCTACGCTGTCGCAGAAACTTCTCCAAGATCCCTTCTCAGCCTTCCTAATTTCGGACTTGTATATTCCAAGCCCTGCTTTATACAGCCCGTCATCGTTCAGGAAGGCCGTTGAGGCCGCAGATCATTTAGCACTACTCAGGGTCCACCACGCGGAGGCGATCTGCCCTACACCCCGATATTAGACCTAAGCAGTTTTTAATTTTAAATAATTAAATACTGAGCTTTTATAAAAAAAAATTTAAACTGCAGCTACGAATGATTAATATTAAAAAAAAAAAAAAAAAAATTTAAGTAATTTAGTGCTTGACCGATGAAGAACGGCCTAAGCTGGTGAAAATAGTTATGTCAAAAGTCCACAAAAAAAAAATTACTTGAGTTTTACTTGAAATTTTTTCTTGCAGTCATTAACAAAAGAAAACAAAGAAAGCAAGAATTTCCAAGAAACATTAATTGCGGAGAAAAATCGCTCACGTGCCACTGATTACCAGCAATCAGCAACCGTCAGTCGGATAATATAAAACTAAGCACACACACACACACACGCACACACACACATACATACATATACATTTGGAGTAACAAGTAAATCGATACAATAATAATGCCCGCAGTTACAAAACTAGCCACTTTCGAAGAAATTCTGACACTGGCCAAATCGACATATCATGAAATTTTTGGCGCTGATCCAGAAGTGGCCTGCTGTGCGCCGGGACGTGTTAATTTGATTGGCGAACATATCGACTATAACGACGGCTTCGTCTTGCCAATGGTGAGTATGAAAAAAGTATAGAAAAACTAAGCACTTAATTAAACCGCACGAAAAAATTGAGGCAATTAAAAAGAGGCAAGCAAAATGTATTAAAAAACATTGAAAAAAAACTAATTAAAAAAAGGAGTGTTGGAAAAGCGAGAGGGAGGAAGGAAAATCAATTTTTCTTTTCCTAGATTAAGCCTTTCATTTTCCTTTGTCTCATTTTCTTCACCGTCATACCCAACTCAATTAAGTGCCTTAATTATTAATGTTCCTTACCTTATTTTGCCTTACAAAAACTCTACTCTCAGGCACTGCCCATGGTGACGCTGGTGGTTGGCGGACGTCGTACGGACACTAAGGCTTCGGTGTTTACGCACTGTGGTGGCTGTGATGATCCGAAGCATGTGGAATTCTCACTGAACGACTTGAAGCCGGAATTGCCAAAGTAAGTAGCCTTATTTGCTTAAATATCCCCAACGGGGTTCGAACACCTACAATTATGCTACGAAATTCTAAACTTAAGTGCGTTCATTATTATTACACTGCTGCCTCGCAAACACTAATGCTCTTTATGCCGGTGTATATATGTACATATGTAGGTATGATTGGTGATGCTTGAAATTACGGTGGCGAATGCTGCACAAGCTTGTCTGCCGGCCCTGCGGCATCAAAAATTGCTCGGACACTTTTATCGTAGCAACTGTCAGCTGTTAGTGGTTAGCTGCTAGTTGGCATGTTTGTGTTAGTGCGTTTATTAACTCGACCTCGACCGCCCAATTTCACTGTGCTGCTGCTTTTCCATATCACACCTTCAACTCTTCCTTTGCGCTAGCATCGAGTTACTCTTCTTTCAGAAGTTTGCAAATTGCCGTTGGTGCCCATCACCTGTCGTTGGTTTGTGGTTGTAAGTGACATCATCCCAGGGTAACTGGAAATAGTGTGTATGGGTGTGTGTGTGTGCGTGTGCACTTACTCAAATGGCATTATCGTGGTGAGGGAAAAACAATAGCAAAAAGATAAGATGAAAATGATGCACAGTAAGGACATCAGCAAATATGCAGCAGCGCTTCAAAAAGCGGTAGAGAGACATGCAAATTTAAGTCCATTCGCTTTTGTGCATTAGACGCCTCACTGTCCCACATGCGAATGCAACCTTTTGAACCGCAGAGCCCCTTGGAACCCAAAAAAGGTATTTTCCTTTCAGCTTAAATCCAACAGTGCTGCTGCTTTTCAGAAGTTGTTTTTTTGTATTTCTTCGTGCATTTTTCAAATTTCTTGGTGTAGGGAGATACAAACTTAGTTCTTGCCATACATTCTGTGACAAGTTTCACAATGCATACAGCGAAAACAAATTCGTAGAAAAAAGTTCCGTTATTGTTCCGCTTTTGTTCGTATGTTTTGTCTACTCACGAATTATACTCAGCTTCGTGGCAAATTTCGCTTATTAGCAATGAAGTGGGAAGCTAAGGAAAATCGCAATGCAATCATTCGATTAAAAAGTGTGGCAAAAGTGTTTTGTTCATCGCACGATCAAACGTTTTTCCCCAACATTTCCGAAGTCACAGACAGAAAAAAGTGGTCGTCCTTGCGTGGCTCACAACCAATGCAGCCATAAAATCCGTCCGAGAAAGAATTCGCAGAAATCTCCTTAGAGAGCAGAAAATCAAGTCCAGTTAAATGAATGCATCGACTAGGTCCATGTCAGGACTAATTGGAGATGATCTCTACATGAAAGCATTCCGTTGCTCAACTGGACACCTTTTGACAACGAAATTAAGAAACGAATTGAAGATAATTAGACCCCACAGATGAGAAAATTTTCACTATTAAGGCAGTTTTCAATAAGCAAAACGACAAACTCTACAGGATCCGGCACTCGAAGTGTAACCAACTTCAGACCGCTCGCGCAGCTGATGCACGCGCACCAGCTGTCTTTCAATTGTCTAAATGACAGTTCAGAGTATTGTTTACAAGCACACGGAAGAATTTTGCCGAGAGTAAACGCGAAAAAAGAAAATCAGTAATGGATTTCAAACGTAATAGTTTGATTTCATTATATTTGGCTGGAAAATCACAACCAGCGATTGCTCGTGAGCACGAGCACCTTGCAGTAAATAAAGCTTTTGCTTATCGCACCATTACTAGTCACAAGGATACCGGTAGCATCGGGAAGCGTCATCGAGGTGGTCATCGAAAGACTGCAACTTCCAGTGAAATGGTTCAAAAAGTGAAGAAGCGACTTGAGCGAAATCCCCGACGAAATGCCAATCAAATGGCGAAGGAACTGAAAATATCTGACCGTAGCATCCGCCGCATACTGAAAAATGATCACAAAGTCAAACCTTACAAGATGCAATGACGCATGATCTCACACCAAAGCACCAACAAGTCAGACTTGAGAGAGCGAAAGAGTTGCTTCGCTTAGACGAAAGCGGTTAATTTCCGAACATTGTGTTTTCTGAGGAGAAGCTTTTTCAAATTGAGCAACTCGTAAACTCGCAAGCGATTATTTGACTGACCGTTCATGCGATACTTTCACCGATTGATCACCAGGAGGCAGCACCCGCCACAGGTAATGATTTGGACCGCTCTAAGCGCAGATGGGCGCTCTTCAATCGTTTTTATCGAGCTTGGCGCCAAGGTAAGTGCGAAATATTATCGGGAAAGTATTGTGGAGGTTGCTTTGAAGGTTTCAATAGAACTCGACACCATCTCACAAAGCTCGAGTGAATCAAGAATGACTAAAAAACAACGTTCCGAACTTCATAGCGTCCACACAATGGCTCTCAAACTCACCAGACGCGAATCCGATGGATTATTCTCTTTAAGCCGTTTTGGAGAGCAAATTTCGAGCTAAAAGATTCACCAGTCTCGAGGCGCTAAAAAAAGCCATTGTGCGCGAGTGGGCCAAAATACTTGCAAATCACATTCGGGCAGCTTGCGATTCGTTTCTGGACCGTCTGAAGGCTATAGTCAAGGAAAAAGGTGGTCATATCGAGCAAAAATAAATTGATTCCTAATTTGTATTATTTTCATACACTTTTTACTTTGAATTGAATTAAAGTACTTTTCCAAACTAAATTTATGTCCTTTTTAATTGGTTACACTTCGAGTGCCGTGTTCAGCGTGGCCACCATGCAGCCTCCGTAATGGTTTGGTGGGGAGTGTCTTGGAAAGGCGTCACATCTCTTCATTTCTACGAAAACGTGGGTTAAGACCGAGGCAAAAGTGTACCATGATGACGCCTTAGAAGGCGTGTTGAATCTGCTGGGCAGTACTCTTTTCAATGGAGACCGTTGGATCTTCCAGCAAGATCTCGCTCCAGCCCAGAAGGTAAATCCCACGCAGCAGTGACTAGAATAGAGATAGGAAAGATAAAAGATGGATGATTAAAACAGATAAATTAGTTTGAGGTCACTCTTCCACAAATCTCTTGGATTCATTGATGAATTTAAGAGATCCGGAAGAGGAAGAGTATGAACTTTATCCATACTCAGTATATCGCAACCCAATATCTCAAGCCTGATTCTGAAAAGCGCCGGACAGCTACAGAGAAAATGCTGTGCAGTGTCTTCATTCTCAAGATAGGATAGGCATATCGGACTGTCCACGACGCCCATGGTAGCCATATGATGACCACAGACAATGTGCTCTGTGGTTACACCCGCCAGCACTCTCAGGTCCTCCCTGCTGAGTTTTAGGAGACAGGTCGGTGTTTTCCAGTTTGGTTCTTTCACAAAGTACTTGACTACTCTGGACGAGTTCAAACCAGACCAACGTCCTCTATGGGTTTTCCCCATGAAGTCGTCAATCCATAGTTGAATCGATGCGGAATTGACACCTAGAAAGGGTTCAGGTCCTAGGGGCATACTTACAGAGCCTTCATTTGCCAATTTATCCGCTAACTCGTTCCCTGTAATACCACAATGTCCTGACACCCAAATAAGACTAACTTTGTTGTGTTTTGCAACACTGTTCAGTTTTGTCTAACATTCACCGACTAACTTCGAAGAGCAGCGTGGGTTAGCAAGGGCTTTCAGTGCAGCTTGACTGTCACTACAAATTCCAATACTGTTGCCCAGCCACTTTTTCTCAATTAGCCAGTATGCCACATTCCAGATGGCATAGACTTCCGCAAGGAATACCGTGGCCATCTACCCTGTGGCATAGGAGTACTTACTGTCTTCGTCTAAGTACCATCCAGATCCGCTTCCATCACTGGTTTTAGATCCGTTGGTGTACTAAGTGTGCTGATATCCCGTTAACAGATTCTCAGGACTTAACAATTGATCTCTATATGGGATCAAAACGTCATACTTCCTACCGAGGCTAACGACAGGCACCCGATGGTCCACCGGCATCGAGAACAGTGTGCACCGCTCTGACAACTGATGGTATAGCTGACAGTGGCCAGTGCTTTCTTCATTCCCCCAGACCCCGTTTAACTTGAGCCTGTACGCCGCCTTCATTGCTTCGTTTCGAATTAGAAGATCTAGAGGTTGCAAGTTCAGAATGACATTAAGGACATCACCAGATGTCGTACTCATGGCACCTGCGATACCCAAGCACACACTTCTCTGTTGCCTATTTAGGGGTTTTACTCTGGAATTAACCATTGTGGCTTTCCACCATACTACAGCAGTGACTAAAAACCAATATTCCTGGGTTCATAGTCAAAGAAGATTAGCGAGCTGGAAGTCCAGATCTGAATCCTTTGGACTACAATTTGAACTGAAGAACACATCCTGTCGAATACCTCACAGAAATTTGGAGAGTCTCAAACAATCCTTGGTTTCAGCAGCGACGTCAATATCCATGGAAACCGTGCGTGCTGCAATAGCTGAATGGACTAATCATTTGAAGGCTTGTGTAAAAGCAAACTATTTTCTCCCTACTACTTACTTTTCCAAAAATTCATCTCTTTATCGTAACATTTGACGATTTGAGGGATCGGCTAAAAGGTAGCTGCAGCGATAGTTTTACATTAGCATATACGAGTATGTATTTAGCTGTAGGTATTTGTGGTATGTGGATGTTATACGAGTATTTAAGTTAAGGGACAGTTCCTGCAATGCCATAAGATTTCCTTTCGCAGCGTAACTATGTTAGTAAAAACGAATTTCGAAAACTTTTTGCAACAACTAATCTGATGGTAATGCACAAAATTTGATGCCACTCCGGGGAAGATTTCTTATGCACCATTTTCAGTTGCATAATATTCAAACAGGGGGGGCGGTGCCTTAGGTTAATATATTTGTAAGTATATAAAAGATTGAATTGATGTCCAGCAGTAACTACATAGAAGAGGGTAGATATAAAGAAATAAAAACTCCGCGATTTTCAGAGCCATTTAGATGTTCATAAGATTCTGAGTGCTCAAATTTTTACTCTTCTTTGATAGAGTTATTCGAAACGCAGTTTTTTGAAGAAGGTTAGTAAAAATATATTTTTATCCTAAATACTGCAAAAATATTTTTTTTTTTAGATCTCCATTTATTTGATACAATCTGTTATAACAATAACAATAAGTATTATTTTTACCTGCAATTTAGAGAAGAATAACTTTGGGTAAGAACTCCCAGTTTGTTACTTAACAATGAATCATATAACATACAGGGTGGGCCATATAGCGTTTGCCTTTTGAACCACTTATTTTTTTGAGAATGGTAAACACACATGACATGTCAAATGTGTTCATAATTTACTTAAAGGTTTGACATTTACGAAATGGGACGCTATACGCTTGAACAAAATTGGAAATAACGAAATATTGGAAACCTATTTCCAAAGTGGTGAGTCTTCTTCTTCTTTTCTGATTTTCACATCGGTGGCTACGTCAATAAGCAAAATTGTTGGATTTGGGGCTCAGAAAACCCACATCTTACTGTAGAGAAGCAAATGCATCCACAATAGGGGTGGGATTATTTTCGAATAATATTCGAATAAACATTATTCGAATAAAACGAATAATAGTATTCGTTTCAAATAATTCGAATAGTTCATTATTCGAATACCTTACTATTCGAATACCTCACTATTCGAATACCTCACTATATATTCATTTACATCAGGGAGAAAATGCTTTTAAAAATATAAAAATTACATTGGCCCTTCTCATGGTGCATGCACTTGTACATAAACCGATTAGTAGTCCGCTAATCTAAATAAATATTTACCAAAAATATTCGAATAGTGAAGTATTCCAATAGTGATGTATTCGAATAGTATGGTATTCGAATAGTAAGGTATTCGAATAGTGAGGTATTCGAATAGTGAGGTATTCGAATAGCATTATTCGAATAAACGAATAAAAAATTCGAATAAATATTATTCGAATTACGAAAACCTCTCGAATAAAAGATTTTATTATTCGAATAATTTTTATTCGAATAGTCCCACCCCTAATCCACAACGAGTCACTGTTTGGTGCGGTTTTTGGTCTGGCGGCATCATCGGGCCATTTTTTTTGAAAATGAGCGAGGAGCCGCGGTTACAGTAAATGGCGAGCGTTACCGTGACATGCTCAACGAGTTTTTGTTTCCAAAAATTGAAGAGGATGACATGGACGACATTTGGTTTCAACAAGACGGTGCACCTTGTCACACTGCCAAAGTTACACTCGAACTTTTGGCTACGGTTTTTGAAAACTGAATAACACTAGTCTACAAGGAAAAGCATCCGAAATAATTTAAACTAATATCTGCTTCTCTGTCCATGCAAAATTCGGATTGATAACTAAAATTAATTTATTAGTTTGAGTTTTTACGATAATCGTATCTTTCGTGTTTAATGGAACTAGGCCGACAAAATTTAACCAACATTCAGACCCAGAAACCAGACTATATATTTCCGAAGGTTTATGATGCGCTGAATCCAAATCTGGCCTCAGAATTGCTCTATCAGCTCTGGTTTTCGAGATATCCTAACCTAAAAGTGCAAAAAACACCATTTTTGCCCATATTTGAGGTTATGCGATATCTCTGCGAAAAAAAATGATATTTGAGCAAACAAAACGCCATTTGAAAAAAGAAGGATTGTATTTAAAGATGCCATCCTTTAATTTTGGTGAAAGAAAACATCTGCAAGGCTACATAACCTCAAATATGGGCAAAAATGGGTTTTTTTGCACTTTTAGGTTAGGATATCTCGAAAACCAGAGCTGATAGAGCAATTCTGAGGCCAGATTTGGATTCAGCGCACCATAAACCTTCGGAAATATATAGTCCGGTTTCTGGGTCTGAATGTTGGTTAAATTTTGTCGGCCTGTGTAATCAGCCGAAATTCCGATATCAATTGGTCGCCTCGGAGCTGTGATTTAAGCCCGTTGGGCTATTTTTTGTGGGGAGCCATTAAGGACAAATGCTATGCGAACCATCCAGTGACGATTGATGCTTTAAAACACGAAATCGAAGTTGCCATTCATGAAATTGGAGCCCAAGCAATCGAAAATGTGCTTAAAAATTGGGTTGCTCGAATGGCCGACCGTAAAGCCAGTCGTGGCAGCCATTTGAAGGATATTATTTTTCATTCATAAATGACAATGTTCAATATTCAAAATAAAAAAAAAAATTTGAAAAAATATTGATTAGTTTTTTTTATAGCCGATTCAAAAGCAAATTTTACATGGCCCACCCTATATAATTGTTTTTTTTAAGAGCTTGCAGGCTGTGCGAGAAGATTACAAATTTGTGTACGCGCGCCTAATGCGCAACGTCTAAAGTCTTTAACAATGCCCATAACTCTCCAAAGGTGGATGATGTGCGACATTCTATTTTAAAATCTTTTTGTTCTGATGTCAACCTCCACAGTCAAGACCGCAGCATCAGCAGCAAATACATCAACGCCATCAGGTAAACACTGATGTAATTTTTCTGTAAAAGTAGCTCTAATTTCTACTGTGGTCACTTTGCTCTTAACGTCCGGGAGTTTGTGCGTGCCAAAGCAAAAGCTTTCTACAACCTCGAAGGATCCCCAATCTTGGTGTTGCTAGAAAAATCTGAAATTTTTTGTATGTACACAGTTGTAACTGGATTTCGTGCCAGATTTATGGGAAATTGGGTCATACATTTTAACATTAAATTGTTTTAGCTTTATGATTCCTCTGGCTGGGAGCCACATTTCTCTCTCAGCGTCTCTTCTGCGTGGCTACGCACGACTCCTACTTAACATCCTTTAATTTCTTTCGATTTTTTTTTTTCACATGAAAGCCTTTGAAACTCCGAACTCTGTTGCAGGCCTCAACTTCTTTACAAAGTATTTCTACCAATTTTTTGTGTGGCTTTCAAAAAACTCTCCAGCATTGCCCAAAAGGCCATATGATTTCATCAAGTTGTTTGCATATCCACTCCATGGCACCAATGGCTACTCGCCACAAACAAGTGAAGACTTTACTATTTAACCTAGCTTACGTATGTACGAGTAAATATCTTTGGGCAGCAGCAAACAACAACAACTTGTTTCATAGATGTGATAACTTGGTGAGTGGCTCTTCTTGACTGATAGTCAACTCATCTGCAAACTGGCCAGAGACGTCTGCTGTCAAGTGAATGAAAGGAGAGTGGCTGTCGTGCAAACAAATAAAGTAACGACCAAACTGTAAAGCCTGAAATGTGTTGTTGCGTTTGTACACTAATACATATGCAGAGCAGTGTATGCATTGTAATGAATGAAAATTTGTATTACAGTATCTTAGGTAACTATGCAGACGTTGTAAACAGTTATGTTTTTGCCATTCATTATTTCTATTTAAAAGCCTTTAAGAGCTTGTGAAATGAAAAATTAGAAATATCCACTTTTAGAAGGCAGTTAACTCAACTTAGCAGGCCGCAACAGAAAATGTTATGCTAACAGAGAGAGAGTGAGAGAGATATCAGGCGCACCCAGAGCTGTCACTGCATAAGCAAAGTAAACGAGATCTGTTAGTTAAGTTAGATTTGAGAAGATTTTTAATAATTCAACACATTTACGTTTCTCTTTATTTTTAATACAAACAATTATTTAGACCTGCCATAAGTTCTGTTATAAGTCAACTCCGTTATAGATATGAAATTGTAATACTATTTCTAATGAAGTTAAAAAAAAACAAATAGTTGGCGCGTACACTTCTGTTAGGTGTTTGGCCGAGCTCCCCCTCCTATTTGTGGTGTCCGTCTTGATGTTGTTCCACAAATGGAGGGACCTACAGTTTCAAGCCGACTCCGAACGGTAAATATTTTTTATGAGGAGCTTTTTCATGGCAGAAATACACTCGGAGGTTTGCCATTGCCTGCCGAGGAGCGACCGCTATTAGAAAAATGTTTTTCTTAATTTTGGGGTTCCACCGAGATTCGAACCTACGTGCATTCCGAATGGTAGTCGCACACCAACCAATTCGGGTACGGCGGCCGCCATAATATTTTGTTATATAAATATTAATTATATAAATATAAAAAAACGGTTTAAATTTTCATTCGAAATGGCCACCATTCGCTTATACAGAAGCCTTCAAATGATTAGGCCTTTTAGCTATTGCAGCACGCACGGTTTCCATAGATGTTAACCTCGCTGCTCGAATCAAAGATTGTTTGAGACTCCAAATTTCTGTGAGGGGTTGACAAGCCCTGATCTCGAATTCTGACTACAAACTGTAGTCCAATGGATTCACATCTGGACTTCCAGCTCGCTAATCTTCCTCGACTATGAACACAGGTTGGTTTTTAGCCACTGCTGCGAGGTTTTTGGCTTCTCGGCTGGATCGGAACCTTGCTGGAAGATCCAACGGTCTCCATTGAAGAGAGTACTGCTTAACAGCTTCGCCACGTCTTCTAAGGCATCATCCTGGTACACTTTTGACTCGGTCTTAACCCCTTTTTAGCAGAAAAGAAGAGATGTAACGCCTTTTCAATACGCTCCCCACCAAACCATTACGGAGCCTGGATGGTGGCCACGCTGAAACCTTGGAACAACATTTTTTGCGTCTTTAGAAGCTTTAGCATAGAGTTTGCCGTTTTGCTTGTTAAAAACTTCCTTAACAGTGAACATTTTCTCATCTGTGAAAAGAATATTTTCATGGCCGTTGACCGCGCGCCACCGAAGAAGCTGCTTGCATCTGTCGAGTCTAATTTTCTTCAAGCGCGCTGCCAAATGATGACCTGTTGAGCGCCAGAAGGCATGTGAGGATCATCTCTAATTAGTCCTGACATGGATCAGTTCAATATATTCATTTCCCTGTACATGATTTTCTGCTTTGTAAGGAAATTTCTGCGAATTCTTTCTCGAACGGCTTTATAACTGCACTGGCTCGAACCACACAAGGGCGGCCACTTCTTTTTCTGTCTGTCCCTTCAGACGTTTGATCGAACGAACGATCCAAATATTAAATTTTTTCTGCAATTCATAAGTCTCACTTGCACTTTTAATGGTTTAAAGCCAGCTCTGGTACTAATCTATTGCTCGCAAAACTGTAATCCAAATAAAAATAAGCTACTTCAGTTAACTCGACTCCAATTGGAAGAAAACGAGGGTGGTTTTCATATCCAAGGCAGGGAGAAGGGGTCACGACTCGACCAAGGACTTCAGGTCCATAGGTCTTACCTCATTTATCCTAAAGGTGTATGAACCATTGATTGATTATCACATCCGAGAACATCGAATCAAATTATCTCTAGAGCAGGACGCTTACTTGAATGGGAAATCCATGGGAACAGCCTTACACGAGGTTGTACGGGCTGTGGAAAAATCTCTGGAGGTCAAACAAATCACCTTGTTGGCCCTCATAGATATACATAGAGGGTGCTTCTAATAACGTTAGAGCGGAATGAATTGTGACTGCGTTAGATAGACTAAATGGGAAGCCCCCCCTGTGTCTGGATCTCATTTTTGCTTGGCTGCAGGTAAGTTAATGTGGTGACAAGAGATGCTAAAGTCACTAGATTCGTGCAAAGGGGGACGCCGCAGGGTGGTGCTCTTTCGCCGCGACTTTGGCTAGTTGCTATTGACAAAGTTCTGACAATATTTACTACCGACGGGGTTAAGGTAGTAGGATACGCCCATGATTTAGTTCTAATGGTATCCGAACCATTTCCTTTAATCATGATTGAGATCTTGGGACGTTCATTGGCTGTATTCAGTCGCTATGACAGTCCACGGTTCGTGCTTTGGATGTGCAACCTAGTGGCTCTGCGCATGAATGTCTTGTTTGGTGGGAAGCTCTTCGAAAGGGCTGTAATATCACTAAACTAGGGCGAGTGCAAAGGACTGCTTATAACTGGCATCACTGGGAAGTACTGGGACTTTCCTTAACGTCGTTTTGCACCTACTTTCCATAGACTTCCACGTTATTTCCATCGCTGCTCAAAGTGCAATCAGGTTAAACCAGGCTGACATCTGGAGGCAATCTCTCGAGGGACTTGGTAGCATTTTTACAGATCTCTCTATCCGCAAACTAGAGTTTGAGCTTCGTGCCAGGGCAAAGTTTCCAAGTAGGCAAGATTGGAACGAGAGAAAAATCTGTACCGAGACTGTTACCTCTATCTTCACTGACGGCTACAAGATGGAATAGAGTTGCTCTAAATCAGCCAATTTATCTGTTTCCTTAAAACTACCGAATACTGCTAGTGTTTTTCAGGCAGAAGGAATGCAAAATGCTAAGTGCTTAAGGAATGTGGAAGCAAGGAAGATATGAACGATAGCTTAGCCGCCATTAAGGCCGTGACGACGCCATGGCGCCGGTCTAAACTGGTCAACTCCTGTAAGGAGGAGATCAAATCTCTTGGGTGCGCAGACAACATTTCTCTGATCTGGCTTCTAGGACATAGGAAGATAGAGGGAAACGAAGTTGCTTAGGAGCTTGTCAGGAAAGGGTCGACTGAATTGGTTGCAGATACCTCTTATCCGGTCATTAGCAACCCCCTGACTGTAGCTTAAGGAAAATTGCACAACTTATTTCTGAGTAAAACGTAGAAAAGATGAAACTCTCTTTTTTTATGTGCTATTTCGAAAACCCGTTGGCTCCAGTACAATAGACGGAGGACGCAGAGAGTCTTGGGGACTCCGCGCCATTTGATTTCTAAACTCATAACTACGCTCACCGGTCATTGAATGATCGGCACACATGCGAAAAAGCTGGGCTTAGCATTTAACACCCATTGCAGAAGCTGTGGGAACCTTTCAAGAAAGAAGACTGTTGAGTACTTTCTGTGTAAACGTACGAGCTTGGCAGCTAGACGATTAAGATCCTTTCTGTGCCTTTCTTCGGCAGCCTGAGGAAGTGCTTCAACCTTCATCCCATCAAGCTTCTCCGTAACATCAACAGCTCTGGTTGGCTATAAATATCTGCCCGTTGGAGGTCTCGTAATCGTATAAAAATGGCGCTTTAGTGCTACTTAGGGCGTGCCAGTCGGGAACCTCAACCATTTCACCTACCTACCTACCTAACTCGCCTGTGATTGAAATGCTTGATATTTTCTGTGAAAATGGACTAGAAATGCTTTTGATTGTCTTGTTTTGTTTGCAATTCTACATCACCAGAGATGAATAAAAGAAATTTTGGGAAACAGTAAAATATTTCATAAGAAAATATTAGCATTTGAATTCTCACTTATTTAGGGTATGCAAACTTCTGTCCGATACTATACTTATGTAAGTGCATGAGCTCCTTTCCCACAATTCAACTACTCAACTGTAAGATCACAAAGGAAATGGAAAAATGAGCTCAAAGTGTTTATGCAATGAAGTGAGTTTGTGTGGATGTGTTTGAATGCTGGCCTGAAAGTATGTAAGTGTGTAAATATGTACGATCAATGTAGAGAACTTGCAAAGTAGCCAAAAAATGTGCCCAATAAAGAATGGAACGTTCATCAGAGGCGAAAAGCAAATTTTCACTTCCAGTATTTTACTTAAGTGCACTTCTGACAAAAACTCATACAATAGATGGAGGCTTAGCTTTTGGTGGTCACCTTCGTGTCAACTCTGATTACGGTTATCGTTGCACTCTTTCATATACTCATGCACTCACAACCTCACCTGTCTACTTACACATTCACTATTCACATTTTTGTTTTTCAGATGGGCCAACTATGTGAAAGGTGTTATTCACAATTTTGCTACCGAACTGAAGTTGGAGGGACAATTGCCCGGCTTCAATGCAGTATTTGCATCCAATGTGCCAGTGGGTGGTGGTCTGTCATCGAGTGCGGCAGTTGAAATGGCAACGTTGACCTTTATGGAACAGTTGACTGGCAAACAACTTGAGAGGTGAGTAAATTTGAAAAAAAAAAAAATAATTAAATCAGAAAAAAAAATCAATGCAAGCGCAAGCAGACACGAATACACACAAAAGTGTTTTACAAGCTGGTCGAGTAGCGTTTGGAATTTTTTTTAATGCAGCTATAAGAAAAGAAACGCATGAGTATTTTCCAAAGAATCCGCCTTCTGTGAGAGCAAAACTTTGCCTTGAAACATGTGCTTTCAAATCACTTCCATGACTGGCTTTGCCGTAGCCTATTCTTGCAACTATTGTACATTTAAGCGAGCCTCGGCACTCATTCATCAGACCAATGGCAACATCGATTTTATGCTTTAAATCTTGCGTCATTTCTGTATGGCGTGCGTAACATTTATCCTAAAAGGCCCTCATCAAAAAATTGTCTAATGGAATCGAATCGCTGCTCCTAGACGGCGCATGCACCTCACCGTTTCGGCTGATTCCTCGATGTTTTAATAAAATTGAAATGTTTTTATGGCTTTCCCCACTTATTTCTAGCAAAACGCCGTCCACTTTGGCTCCCCAATAAAATTAACACTAAACCTACCGATATTTTATGTATTCCTATTCCTACCAATGTGGGTCAAATGACCCGTCTTTAAAATATTATATAATATATATTATTAAGATCACATATATTTCTCGGTAAAATAATTAGCAAGAGAATAGTAAATCTTGAAAAATACATTCGATGTATTTTTTAATAAAAGTCGTGAAGTCAAATGACGATTTAATAATGTTATTTCTAAGAACTTCTGACAAAAAGTTTAAAATGGGTCATTTGACCCGTCGATGGTAGGTTTAGTGTTAAAGTCAAAAACTCGATAATTCAAATTTCCAACTTTAGACGGACCGCTCTGTGTAGCTAGATTTCAAAAATAGAGGGTGGTTAAGTTTTAAGGGCCGGTGCTGATTTTGAATAAAATACATTTTTTTTAGGAAATTATTATCATTTCTCTTTACTATGATAATATTGGTATGGTTCAATTACGCATGGAATAAAATATTAGCCAAATAGCCGCCGCGGTCTCCGCGGCACACCTCCATCTGATGGCCCAAATTTTCGTTGACGCTGAGGCATAATTGAGGTTCTATGCCGTTAATGTCCTTAGCTCTTGAACTGACTTATCGACGTGCACCTTTTCTTTCAAATAACTCCAAAGAAAGAAGTCCAACGGTGTCGTTGACGTTAGGTGTGGTTCACATTCAACAACGGCCCTTGAAATTTAAGCACCCTTTATGATGGAGTCGAATCGCTGCTCCTGGACGGCGTATGAACCTAACCGTTACGGCTGATTACTCGATGTTTGAATGAACGTGCAATGTTTTTATGGCTTCTACCATTTATTTTTATCAAAATGCCGTCCAATTTGGCTCACCAATAAAATTAGGTAAAAAAGTCGATCATTCAAATTTCGAACTTAAGACGGACCGCTCTGTGTATGTGTGACAAAAAATGAGAATTTAGAAGGTTTTGTTGTTGTATTAAATAATGCATATCCATAACGAAACTTTTATTAAAGTGGATTCTTCAGTACTTTTAGCTCAAATTTTGCCTAACAACTCAGCAGTTTACTGCTTTACCGGAAGAAAGTGTGGTGAACTCGATTTATGCGGTTTTGTCTCAAATTCGGCACGAATGCGCTAAAAAACAAACTAAAAATATTAGTAGATTTATCTTTAGCCAAAAGGGTAGGCCAGTTTTCTTTTATCTACACATTTTTTCAAAGGTTGCCTTTTTTGCTTAACTTCGACATTCAGTAGTTCCTTGAAGTTGCAAATCTGTTGATTTTCCCACAGGATTACTGTTATGTAGTTTCTTTAGATATATACATACGTGTGTGCCTAAGTAAGTGTTACCTTTTTTGTTTGTATTTTTGTGTTTTTTAGCAACAAGAAACGTGCTTTGGTATGTCAAGCTGCTGAACATAAATTTGCTGGTATGCCTTGTGGCATTATGGATCAGATGATTTCCATTGCGGGCCAAAAGGATCATGCACTGCTGCTGGATTGTCGGTAAGTAATGCGATTCATTTGGGGTTACTCATGTACAAATAGAGTTTGGCAATTAAAAAATACCAAATTCTTTGTTTGATGTTCAAATGTGAAAGTTGTTGGTATGGCTTGCCTTGCGATGCACTTAGGAGTGTTTGCTTGCCTATCAAAAAAGTACCGGGAATTGTTCAATAAAACGGAAAATAGTTATTTAATCATCGAAATATATTCGCCTTCAAAATAGGCTCCATTCGAAGTAATAGACATTTGTACATATGTATGTCAACGATGAGTCCAGTCATCAAAGCACCTTTTAAACGCGTTTAAAGAAATCTTCTTCAGCTCCTGTAGCGAATTTCCTTAATGGCCTCTATAGACTCAAAACGGCGTCCGGGGAGTGGCAATTTAAGTTTAGGGAAAAGGAAAAAGTCACAGGGGGCTAAATCCGGTGAATACTGTGGTTTCTCGATGATATTTGTCGAGTTTTAGGTCAAAAAAGTGTTCACAATATGAGCCTTGTGAGACGGTGCGTTATGATGGTGCGATATCGATGTGTTTTTTCTTCACAAATTGGGCCGTTTCCTACCCACACTCTCTCTGAAACGTCGCATAACTGCCAAGTGATATTCTTTATTCCCCGTGGAACCATTTGGAAAAAATTCCGAGTGCACAACACCCCAATAATCAAAGAAAACGAGTAGCATCACTTTCATTTTTGACCGACTTTGATGTGGTTTTTTTGGTTTTCGGCTCTTGTGAATAGCGCCATTCAGTCGCCTGTTGACTGGTTTGCATATCAAACTTATAAACCCACGTCTCATCACCAGTTATCAGGCGCTAGATAAACGTTGGGCCCGAATTCACTTCCACTTCCACCTTCTTCCTTATTTTTAAAAGAAATTCAACTCTCTTGGAACGAGTTGAGCAGTCACGCCCAATTGATGGTGTAGAATAGTACAAATTGATTCCCGAGACACACTAAGGTCAAGAGCTACCTTCCTCAAACTTAAATGATGGTTCTCCAGCACCATTTCCTTGACTTTGTCGACGTTTGACGTTTTCATCCGTTCGGCGCAAAAATCGACTTTTCGGCCCTCTGCAAAAGCCTTATACCACTCGCAGAGCCGTGTGTTTGATAAAGCACACTCACCATAGGCTTTTCAATGTGCCATGTGCTACTACAACAAAAATCCTACAACTTATAGCTTCAAGCCCTGCACAAAATTAAAAAAAAAAATCAACAAATTGTAATCATATTTTTAAAGTAAACAGGCAAAATTTTGAGAAAAATTCTGAATACGCAGTTAAATAGACCATTAAATTTAGTGAGAGTCTGAAGTGGCTCAAAATTTGCGTTGATTTTTAATATTTTGTTTTCACGCTGCTATGAATTTGCTTCCATATAACAAATGCTCGTAATTTGTATATGCAATTATAGGTCTCGCATGTGATGATCCAAGTTTGACTAAGCGTGAAATTGCTGGTAACAACGAGTGCTTCACATTTTACGTACAGAATTACATGTAGAAAAGTTGTTCGGTTGGTACAGTATTCAACCAAAAGTGGGTAGGTAGGTGGAAGTGGTGGTCAATCTTTAAACCAACTCAACAAATTGTTTTCCATGAAGAGTTTTTCATGGCAGAGGTTTGCCATTGCCTGCGAGGAGTGGCCGTGAATAAAAAAAAATTGGTGGAACGTGCCTGAGGTGTCGAACCTGTGCCCTTCCAAATAATAGTCACGTACCAAGACGTCAGCCGTATATTACTATTTAATTTATTTCCACAAAAAATGGCTGAGCGGGAGGAAAGAAAGTAGAAAAAAAGAAAGAAAACCCAAAACTCAAAACAGATAGGACTGGTTCGCTCTCTTGAACACGGCCTAAATCTTGTAACTGATTACCTCGCCAGTTTTATTTCGGCTCACAGATTAAATTGTATAAGATTTGTGGGGAGATGGACAAGTCCAAGCACTGAATCAGGAAGACTATTGTACTACACCCGGATAGATTGCAGTAGAAAGAGTAGAGGGCAGGATAGATACAATATTGATGGTAAGACGTAAAAATTGGGTTAATGCCACTCTTGCGCAAATCTTTTGGATTCATTGATGAATCTTAAAAGATCCGAAAGTGAAGGAGTATGAACTCGGTATATCAGTATATCCCAACCCAACAGCCAAAGTTAATTCTGCCTGTCACGTCAGGTGGGTTTTTGAAAGAACCCCTTTCGCAGCAAAGATCCATTTGGAGCTTAGCTAATGGCTGACTAGAAAAAAAACATTTTTTTTCGTGTGTTTGATCTCTAGTGAGGATTAATCGACAGAATCTGCGGTCATTATCTCCCACTCAAGGGATTAGTTAGGTTGGTAAGAGGAAGTGACAGTCGATCTTAGACCGTGCCGACGCATTGCATTACCACAATAACAGTTTACCTGCTACTGCTCGTTAAACCATTTTGCTTTAAGTTTGATTTGGATGACATTTATCTCCTAAGGGCATCTGAATCATTCAAGAATGATGAGGCAAAATATCTCGCCTTAGCACATTTCCAACGATTCGGCACACGTTCCGCCACCCGTTCAAAACACAAATTCTTTGTTCGATATTTTTATCTATATTGAAAATCGCAGAGCACACCTGCAGCCTGATATAATTAAATGCCAAAAACAAAGCTAATTGACAAATCACCCTTAAAGTCTGCGACACTATAAAGGGCTGTTGTACCAACATTCCAGCAAAAAAAATGTAGACATGCTTGTAGGTGTAACGCGCGCTTTTTAAATGAACAACTCCCGATATTTTTTTGACAGAATGTATGTCATGCAATACGACTAAATATAAGTATAAATGGTGAGTATAAGAAGCTGTTAAAGCACGCATAGAAAACAAAAGCTCAATAGCCCTGCTATACGTAAGCAGACATATGTCGTGGGCGTAGTCGAAATCTTCTAGGTAGCCATTTACACTCCAGAATATACCTCTGTTAGCCACACACGTTAGACACATTACTCGGTTCAGCCCCAGGTTGAAAAAGAGCGGGGAAAGCACACAGTCCTGCCTTACTCCTACTTGCCTTAAATAAGAAACAATTATTCAAAAGTATTCAAGTTTAAAATTTAATTTACTATTTCTTTGACTGTTCTGGGACCTAAATAAAAAATAGAATTTTAATCAAAATGCAACTCACCGCACAGCTGCAGTTCTTACTTATTTATGATAACATTTTTAGAGAAAGGCAGCGTACTCGATCTTAGGGATTTATCCGATGTTAGCGCACAGACATTGTCCGCATATGCTTTTACATGAAAAGCGAGTTCCTGCATCTCCGCTAGTAGAGAGTCTACGACCAAGCACCTAAGCAGCGGAGAAAGAACACTCCCTTGGGGACATCCTTGCTTGGCCCTGACTGTGATTAGTTCGTCACTGTTCTCAGCAGCGGTTAACATCCTCTCAGAGAGCATGGAATATATCCATTTTACAATGGTTTGATTAACTCTGTGTCGTTCGGCAGAAGAACATATTGAGCCCCAAAGTGGTATTATCAAAAGCCCCCTCAATGTCCACGAATACGCCCATTGTGTATTCGTCAGCTTCCAGCCCGGCTTCAACCTTACTAACAAGATCGTGTGAGGCTGATTTACATGATTTTCCACACTGGTAAGCGTGTTGATTTCTACCAAGAGGACTTCTCGGCAATACCCCCACTCGAATATGTTTCTCCACCACTTGTTCTAGAGTTTTCAACACGAAGGATGTCAAACTGATTGGACTAAAACTTTTTGCTAGGGAATAGTCATCTTTTCCTGGTTTCGGAATAAATACTTCTCTTACGCGTCACTATTGGGATGGTATATAACCAAGTGGAAGACAGGTTGTGAATATCTCTTTCAGGGCCTCAATCATTCTACCTCCTTCTTTTTTAACCATTGCTGGTTTATGTATTCCGTCAGGTCCAGGGGACTTAAAGTTCTGAAAGGAAGACAAGGAAAACCTTATCGATTCTTTTGTCACTATCCGACTAGCAATATACCAGCTGTACCTAGAGGTTCTACCGTTGCTACCGTTATTGTTCATGCCACTCTCAACTTCAGAGAGAGTTCTACTATAGGGAAAATGGGTTTCGAGTAGAGCATTAAACGTTTCCGATTCGGAAATGGTGTATGAACCGCGTACTCACTCCGCTAATTTTAAATAACTGAATTTCATAGTTATCATATAAAATTTCAATACTGCCGACCCTTCAAATGTCGTTACTATTTTGCTGTCACTTTAATGCCGAACAAACAAACAAAAAAGGGCCGCACATGACCTCTCGTAACCATCAACATTTTTTCTTATCTGCACTCTATACTCGTATATAATTTAATAACTTCCCAAATGCAGCATAGCTGAGTAAGTCGCACACAAATTCAGTGCAGCCATAAAACCACAATGCATCCACAAAGTTCGAGCCATCGCGCAGCTTTTGTCTACTACATAAACAGCCAAAATTCGCTGATAATGTGCGAAGATTTTTTTTTTGTTTTGTGGTGGAAAAAAAGAGTAAAAGAAAATTTAAGAAAAAAATAAAAATATATCAAAAATGAAATAAATGCAAAATTATACAAAATCAACTAATAAAATAATAAAAGATGCACCACACTGACTGGCTGTGTTGCTGCAGTAAAAAATTGTGATGTGTGCTTTACGGGTATATGGAAAATTATAATAAAAAATAATTGTAATAAAAACAACATTTGCGCGACAGCCAGCAACAAATTTACGACAATAGCGTCAGCTGGCTGGCAACCGCAGCAAAGTAGCGCTCACATACATGAACACGCACATAAACACATACACACTCTCGCTCCTCTCTTGCGTCCCCTCATAAATACTTATATGGCTGTATGTGGGTATGTATGTGTCCATGTTGCAAATGCCAAGCTGCTACTGCTGCTGTGGCTCTGAAATTGAAAAAGTTCCGCGCTTTTGTGGTGGAATGTAGAAAAATTTTAGCTACGCATATGCATACATATGTATGTATGTATGTATGAATGTATGAATGTATGTATGCAAGTATGTATGCAGTAATAATAATACCGCGCGCATACGAGTTGACGGTTAGCAGCAAATTTTTTATTCAAAAGTGCTTTTGTTTAGGTTTTCGGTTTTTTGACTTGCTTTGTTTTTGCATTTTATTTATATAAATAAATTTGTATGCGAAAAGGCTGTAAAAAAATGCCAACATTGTCTTGGCAGACAAAATGTCATAAAAATGTTGCATACTCTTTGGTATAAAAAATGTTGCACTGCCAAAAACAGGCATTTACGGTATTATAGTGTGAATATTTGGCAATTTTTTCCAGCAGTTTACGATAGAGATAATAGATAGATAGTTGAATGAAATGTTGTTTGAAGCGAAGGAGCCTAAGCTGATTTTAAGAGTATTAAATAAAATATTTAAAATTAAATTTTATATTTAGGGAGAATATTGAAAAGATTCCTGGTTATTGAAATTGTTAAAATTTTATGATTTCGACTGAATTGAAGCTCCTATCAGCGTTTCAGAAAGTGTATCTCTTTTGTTGATCAGATTTCGTGATTGCACACAGTGAGATGAGGGAGCAGTTAAACTATTTGCATGGGAGGACACAGAAAGGGGAGCACTTGAACAGTCACACAAACTGTGGGGGCATTAGAAAAGATCTCCAAAGGAGCTAATAAAGTAGGAATATTTTATAGAGATACGAGCTGTACCCGGCGAGCGTTGCTACGCCAAAAACTAAAATAAATTTAAGAGAAATAACTTTAAAGAAAAATCAGTACACAAATATTCAATTTATTCTAACCCATTTCATTTATTTGGTTTATTGCGAAAAAATTGTGACATTACAAAGTTTAGTTTCAATTTGCTGTTTATTGAAGTGCTGTGGGATCCACAATATTTCTTGTTTTTCCATCTGGTGCGTAAACGAATAAATCAGAAGGTTTTCCGACACGTGAGCAAGCCACATAGAGCTGTCCATGTGAGAAGCATGGATTCTCCAAATTTAATCCATACAATTGCAATGATTGTCCTTGTGCTTTGTTAATAGTCATTGCGAAAGCGAGTCGCACCGGGAACAGTAAATGTTTGAATTCGAATGGCATATCTGTCGGGATCATTGGGATACGTGGCAACAGTACGTCTTCACCTTTGAATTTTCCAGTCAAAATTGTTGCCTCGATAAAATCGTTCATCATTTTCTTGACCGAGAGTCTGGTTCCGTTGCAAAGTTGTGGTGTATTTATGTTTCGAAGAAGAATGATGGATACCCCAATTTTCAATGTAAGAACGTGCGGTGGCATGCCTGGCAAATCAAGCGAATTCAAGAATTCAGTTGGATAGTTGACAACCTCGTCTTGATTCGCCACAGTATCGATGGACTTATATGTTGTCGTTTCACTGGGTATTCAATGCTGAATGGTGAAGTTGATTGTATTGACATCGATGTTTCTGGCTACTAATATAGCACGCGTACTGAGCCACTGATGGTTTTTGTAGTTTTGTGCAATGTTTGGGAGTACATTTTGCACCAATTCGTCAATGCTTTCTGTGATCTTACACGATACATACTAATTGTCATACTAATTTTTATGACAATCGGTTGAACGTGGCAGAAGTTGCTACTTTGCAGCGCCACCTGGTGGCAAGTGGCGTCATTTAGCATATTCTACAAACCTTCTCCGTAGAAAAATACATATATATACCAATTTTTATAATAATCGGTGCAATAGTTTTTGAGTTCATCGATGACATACAGACAAACATTCATTTTTATATATAAAGATTTACATATTGTATATAATTGGCCCAAACACATGTAAGGCCGAGCTCCTCCTTCTATTTGTCGCGGCGTTTTGATGTTGTTTCCCAAATGGAGGGACCTACAGTTTCGAGCGGACACCGAATGGCAGATTTTTTTTTAATGAGAAACTTTTTCATGGCTGAAATACATACACTCAGAGGCTTGCCATTGGCTACCGAGGGGCGACCGCTATTAGAAAAATGTTTTCTTAATTTTGGTGTTTCACGGAGACTGGAACCTATGTCCTCTGAATACCAAATGGTAGTCACGCACCAACTCATTAATGACATCTGTCATCCAAGTATTTTGGGAATTGTTCTCAATTTTTCTGCAAAGTGTTTTGTATAATAAGAAGGAAGTTGAAAAATTAAGAGAAACAATAATTTAGAGATTTACTCAACGTTGAACATTTTGGGACACCCGAAACTCAATATGCAGGTCTCTCTGTCCGCAAACTGGAGTTTGATGGCAATCTTTCCAAGTAGATAAGATTGGAACGAGTGAAAAATCTGCACTGAAGCTAGTGCCTCTGTCTTCACTGACGGCTCCAAAATGGAATCGGCGGTCGGAGCAGGGGTTTTCTCTAAATCAGCCAATTTATCCGTTTCCTTAAAACTGCCGAATACTGCTAGTGTTTTTCAAGCAGAAGTCTTGGAGCTTCTGCAGACATGCAAAATGCTTAGCGATCGTGGCAACGAGGAAGATATTAACATTTCTTTTCGATAGCTAAGCCGTGAACAAGGCTCTGACGAAGCCATGGCGCCCATCCAAACTGGTAAACTCCTGTAAGGAGGACAGCAAATCTCTTGGGTGTGCAGGTAGCATTTCTCTGATCTGGGTTCTAAAACATAGGAACATAGAGGGAAATGTAATTGCTGATGAGCTTACATGAAAGGGACTAAATTTGTTTCATAGACTTTCTATCCGGTCGTCAGCATCATCCCCCGGACTGTTGGTAAAGGGAAATCACACATCTTATTTCTCAGAAAAGCGCAAAAAAGATGAAGCTCCAATTCTTTATATGCTATTTCGAAAACCCTGGGGCCCCAGTACAGTAGAAAGATTAAACAGAAAAATCTGTTCGCCAAGTTCATAGAGTGAGTTGCTGAAGAAGACGCCGAACTGCCCATTCGTCATCGTTCTCAATTTTTTGGCCTTTGTTCTTCGACTACATAGAAAATTTTACGTAAGGGTCTTGGCTTACATCTCTATAAAATACGTGCAAGAACTGAAGCCAATCGACCATCGTTTGCGTCGAATTTTTGCTGATTAGGCTCATTTAGATTTCTTATAATATTTTGAATTATTTAAAAAAAAATAGCTAAAAATTCGGCTGATCGAATAAACCATGTAACTCGTAGCCGCGGCGGGCATATGCTGGATACCATATTCGATAACGAATGAGATGAAATTTATATAAAAAAAATTTCTTTTAATAAAAAAAATGCATTCCAATATATTTCTGTTTTGCATTACCATTTCAAGTTCTCAAGCTCGTAAAGAAACATCCGCTTCATATAATTGGCGCGCGCATTCTTCAATAGAAGTGTTGCCGATCTCTTTCTTCAATTAGTATTGTACGTATTGATGTTTTTCCGCAAATGGAATTACCTACAATTTTGCGCTGCCTTCGAATGACAGCTTTTTCATGCCAAAAATCCACTTTGAAGGTTTGCCATTGCCTGCCGAGAGGCCACTGCTATGGAAAAAAGCCTTTACTAAAGGATGGTTAAAGTTTAAGGTCCAATGTTGAATGTGAACCATACCTAAACGTCAAGTTTTTTTGTGCATTTCATTTGACATTTTTCAATATCAGACTAACTCAATTTAAACCGTAGAAAGATACACAATCGAATATTTTTTCCAAAATGAGACCGGTCAGGCAGTTACTGTGAATAGTGTTCGCTATCGTGAGATGATAACGAACTTTTTATGGCCCGAATTGGAAGATATGGATATGGACGACCTGTGGGTTCAACAGGACGGTGCCATTTGTCACACAGCTAACGAAACAATGGCTGTTTTGCGCGAAAAATTTGATGGCCGAATAATCTCACGTCGCGGCGATGTCAATTTGCCGCCAAGATCATGTGATATGACACCGCTGGACTTCGTTCTTTGGGATTATTTAAAAGAAAAAGTGTACGTCGATAAGCCAGCAACGATTCAAGAGCTAAAGGATGAGATAATTCGGCACATTAACGGCATAGAACCTCAATTATGCCTCAGCGTCATCGGAAATTTGGACCATCGGGTAGAGGTGTATCATTTGGCCGATATTTTGTTCCATACGTAATTGAGTCATACCAATATTATCATAAAAAAGAGAAATGATAATAATTTTCTAAAAAAATTGTATTTGACTCAAAATCAACACCGGCCTTTGAAACTTAACTACCCTTAATTTGGTGTTTCATCTCCATAATTCGCTCAGGCCCTACCAAATATCATAGTAGTCACGCACAAACTGTCATACATGTGCACGTGAACAAGTTTAGATAGAAAAATTATTAAAGATTAATAAAATTTTTGTTTCTGTTCTGTCTTAAATTGAATCAAACATTTCTTAAAAATCCATGTACGCTGTTACTCATTGCTCCATTAAGATTTCTAAGGCGCTTTCGAATTTAATTTTATCTTTTGTATGCATTCTCCAAAAATTGCAACTATACTCACACATATGTACATACACACACATGTGTTAGTTTAGTGATGTGCTCTATTTTGCAAATGTTGTATTTTATTGTGTGCCAACAATTCAAGTTATCATAACAACTTCTATAGATACGACCACATTTGGCAGTGCGCAAGTGAACCAAAGGCCTTGCAGTACCAAAATTAAAACTGACTTAAATGCATATATGTATGTACAGTTACGCATGTAATATGTGTGTGCTTTTGGGTCACTGTATGCATATAAACTGCAAAAAGTTGGTCAGTCTCAAAGCTAGTGGAAAACTAATTCATTTCGGGGTCCTACTGCTCCGCTTTCAATACAAGGAAATGCGTTCAAGTGACACCTTCTATTTATATGGAAATTTTTATACCATTAGTGGGAGAAATTACCATTCTCTAGTGAGCTGAGTACGCTATTAAAAAAATATATAATAAGGGTGTTTTTTAAGAGATTGAGTTTTTTTATTGTTATCTGGTAGATAATTTTATGGCATTCAGTGTTTGAATATGTATGTCCATCGGGGCTGCGAATTATTAGGATGCGGAATAAGTTCGTGGCGTTTTTACCGAAGACTTTTATTTAAACAAAAAACAATAATTACATCAATAAGTTAATCAGTTGTATATTCGCCGTTGCTGTTTACAACCTCCTTCCACCTCTCGACCAGTTTGTTGATGACGTTCCGCCAAAAATCACCTGTTCTGGTGTCAAAGAAGTTGTTGAGCCAGTTCTTAATGACCTCTTTGTTATCGAAAGTAACGCCCTTGATATGGTTTGACAGCAGGACATGGGAACGAAGAAGATAGTAATCGGTCGATGCAAGGTCCGGAGAAAACGGCGGATGATGTAGGATCTCCCATTCGAGTTCATAGAGTGCGGCTTTGACCACTTGTGCCCATGTTGCACAGCGTTGACGTGAAGGAGTATAGTTTGATCATGTCGATAAGGTTTTTCGAGTAGAATAGTCTCATTCACGCGATATAGCTGATCAATGTAGAGCTTCTTGTTGACCGTGGTATGCCTTTTAAGCATTTTCCAGTGCACCATGCCCTCTCAGTCCCACCACATACATATCATGATCTTTTATGGATGAAGATCCGGCTTGACTCTTGGCTTTGGCGCATCTCTTGGACCCACCCATTCCTTTCTTTGCTTCATATTGATGTAGAGGCATTATTTGTCATCTCCTGTGATGATTCGGGACAAAAAACGCTGTTTATGATCGCGTGTTGCTCGATGGCGCTATGAGCCTATTCTCCAATCGAATACCTGTATAACGTCAACAGCCGTGAACACGGTCTTGACAATCACCGCCTACTTGTGGATTTCGAAAAAGCTTTTGATAGCATCGACAGAAACAAACTGCTTGTAATACCTACTTCGTTCGCAAGGAGCGCCGAAGAAATTCACGCCTTTGGTATCAGTGACCCTGGCAGGAATCACATCCAAGGTGGTGATTCAAAGAAAACTTCAGACTAATTTGATGTTGTGTGAAACAGCTGTGAAACAAAGAGACACACTCTCTAACGTTCTTGGAGCTACAAATTTTACGAAAAGCGTCCAGATCTGCAGCTATGCTGCCGGCCTTGCTATCGTTCCGAGAAACAAAGGCGCACTTGCTAACTGTATGCTGGAGCTGATAACTAAAGCAAAGCAAGTCGGCCTTGAAGTTAATATCGATGAGACAAAATACTTCGTTATATCTTTAAGCGCGACACGCTGTGGCAACCTGGAGGTTGGACCATATATTTTTCACAAAATGAAGAGTTTTAAATACCTGGGTGTAAAACGTAGCAGCGCTGCAGACCCCCTAAGTAGTACAATGGTCTTCATGACTGAGTGATTGGACTTATCCAACCCCCCACAAATCTAATCTAATCTAGACCCCCTAATCGGAGTGATAAACTAGAAGCTGCTAATAGAAGTTATTTTGCTCAGCTGAAACTTCTTAAAAATAAATTACTATCGAGGCCGGTTATGCTACAAAGACACAATACGCTAATAAGACCAGCAGCAACATATGGCTGGGAAGCGTGGGTATTGGGATCAAACATAAAGAACTACCTTCTCCGCTTTGAGCGTAAAATCCGAAGAAGGATATTTGGACCGATAAGTGAAGCTGGTGGATCTTACAGAATCCGATACAAATATGTGATCAAACAGCTGATATCAGGTCAAAAGATTGTGCGTTTCGCTAAAGCTCAGTAGCTGAGATGGCTTGGACACCTACAGCGTTTGATTGAAAAGTAATGAGCCTTGCCGCGCGGAGCGTCTGTCAAGCGATCAACCGAATCGGCTGGTGGGGGAAAATGATCGTTGGAGCTTCCCCTTCCACTAGAAACCGGTCCCAGTTCGCTGGCAACAGCGGTGCAGTTTTAAAAGTGTGTTAGGATTTTGCAGTGACGAAAATGCAGCGATCCTTGGAGCAACGTTACTCGATCATATTTTGCGTAAAGCTAAACAAAACGAGTACCGAAACCATTGGGCTACTCAAGGAGGCTTACGGGGATCAATCTCTGTCAAGTGCCCAGGTAAAACGGTGGCACAAGTCATTCAAGGAAGGCCCCTTCATCACTTCAATTCACTTCAAATCACTTCAATTGGACCCTTCATCACGACAATGCGCTGGCGCACACCGCCTTCCTCTGCACCTCTGCATTGGCCAAGATGGGGGTTCCGGTGCTTTTCCACCCTCCTTACAGCCCAGACCTATCCAATTCGGACTTCTTCTTGTTCCCGCACCTGAAAAGAAAGCTGGAGGGGAGGCGTTTCGGCTCCATCGAGGCGATCCAAAAAAGTGTGGCAGCCGAATTGAACGCAATTCCGGCGGATGAGTTTAAAAAATGCTTCCTGCAGTGGAAGGACCGCTACCAGCGATGTATTGACGCTCAAGGGTCCTATTTTGAAGAATATTAGTTGTATAAGCCAAAAGGTTTAATAAAACGCTTAAAAAAAATAAGGCTCATTACTTTTCAATCATACCCTGTACTCAGGATGGACGATAGCAGAATTAAGAAAAAGACCTTCAACTCTCTTATTATGGGCAGCAAAAAGTGTGGAAGATAGTCAAGAATATGGGCAACGATGTTGATCTTTATACTTTAAATGTTAGGAGAAGGGACGCACTGAACCGAGTCGTAGGAAGCGCGATTGTGAAGGCGAGCTGTAATTGCTAGGGTGATGATGATAGCAGTGAAAATTTGTATTCTCCTTATCACGTGGAATCACAACTCTTCATCTACGAGTATTTTGCAAAGCGTCAAGATAGTTAAGAAATGTAATTATCACAAAACTAGTCCTTTTAGAAAATTGTATAATTCTTTTCTGCTAGTTTTTTATGTGCAAGTGCGTACATACATTCTTACTTCGTATGTGTGCGTACATACATTTTTATTGCCGTTTACTCTATATGTATTTGCTTAATAAAAATCACTCGACTACAAATATTCGTCTACAGAACTCTAAGCAAACTCTAAGCAACTCCGGCAAAAATTTCCCAACATTGCAATTGCAATTGAATATGCATGCAACACTCGCATCATGTAAAACACATATGTATGTACGTATGGGTGTGTGTATGTAGGAAATGCATGCATGTATAGATATGTACTACATAAACTTATTTCAACTTTGCTGCTTTTGCATAACGCTATGTGTGGCATTTGTGGTGGGAGATGAGCAGTAAGCATTGGAATTTTTAAATGTTTTTGTTGTTCAACAATTTCCACTTCGAATGGTCTGAATATCTGTCCCTACAAATTAGTGTATGTGTGCACAACAAAAAGTAAATTATTATTTTATAAGCTTCGCTCTAAGCGCTGCTACTACTTAGATGAACGGAGAGGAGCAAGCAAAGAGAGAGAGAGTAGACATGTAGGGTCGCACTCATTTGCAAGCAGCGCATTGCCAGTAGGGGTACTGTTGCTGTTTTAGCGAGTTAAGATACACGAAATAGTTTGTGTTCCTCAATTGGTTCGTTGGGGGCTACATGAAGATAAAGTAGAAAGTATTAGTTGCCCATTAAAATAAAAGAAACAAATAAAATTATGCGGATGTGAGCTGTGAGTCTTAGAAGGTAAAAAAAGCTCTATCGTTCTGTCTTTCTTTCTTTAGGCTCCTTTTACCTCTAAAATGCGAAAATAGTTCTCGGCGAAAATGTTTGTTAAACTATTATTTCAGCTCAATAAGCGTTGAAATTTGTGAATTGGCTTGAATTATTTGAATTAGTGAATTATATTATAAACTTGGCTTCAGATTACGAACAAATTTTTTTTTCAAAAAGCTTTTCCAAAAATTCTATTCGAAACAAACCTTGCTCAACTTCTCTACGTTACATGTTAATTTTAATTAAGTCATACGATGGTTTGATTTAAAATAGCAGTCACCTTTTTAGTATATTCTGTTTTTCTAAAACTTGAGGCACAGTTTTCTCCCTTAAGGGGGGAAGTACCTTTAGAGGGCCGAAAAAAACCAGTTTTTCGTGATTTATTTTTGGGAAAATGAAAACAGTGCACATGAAATTAATATGATATATATTTAGGGCAATGCTCCAAGAAGAAAAAAGCGTATTTAACATTATTATAAATAAGCAATTAATTGAGTTATGGCGGTTCACGTAAATCGTGTCGCCGCTGACATCGAATTCGGCGAAAGCGATCCTGACCGCAACTTTCATCTGAAATCATAAAATCAAACATTATTTTACTCAGGAGGGTTTTTTATACTAGATAGACTACAATCTCTAGCAAATTCGAAGATTAACCATTAAAATGAGGCTTCAAAAAAAACGTTTGGTTTTTTTTGCAAAAATTTTCAAACATTTTTGTGTTAAAAAGTATCTAAAAATTATTTTTTCTTTTCGTCCGTAGTCTACCTAGAGTAGCTTTTTATGCCCTTTAAAATGAAACCTTGATGAAGAAAATTGGTTCAGTACTTTTTCCGTAATCACTTACGCCAATTTGAAAAGCATGGTTTCGAGAAAACGCCGTTTAAAGTTCGGTTTAAAGCTCGGTCGGCTCGGCGCGCGCCACTTTCAAGTGGCATATCTTCCATAATTTTCAAGATCGGCTTTTGAAATTTTGCAATAATATTCTTAGAGCATATACCTATCGGTTAAGACAATAAAAAAAAATCGATTTTTTTAAACGTCTAAAGGTACTTCCCCCCTTAACCGTCTTAGCACTCTCATATCATTTTGATCGACGCCTTTGTGACCAGCCCATATTAACGCCTTGTTGAAAATTTCAACTGTTTTAGTCGGCTTAATTTTCTGCAGTTGCTCTGATATGCTGCCATCATCGGATTCGTCCTCTTGTTGATGATCGTCATCTGCATTGCCCTCCTCGATATCTTCGTTCCATTCATGAATGCGTGGTAACGTGAATTCTATCTGAAATTTTTAATAAACAAAAGTTTTTTCAATAACCGACATACATATCTTTGAGCATATCTGCGAACACGAACGAACTAAAGGATTTAAACTACTATGGAGATCGACGGCGTTGCTCATCAAGGTGCGAAGTTCAGCTTCCCATTTTTCTTTTAAAACCGCCAACGGAACATTATTTTCGGGATCATCATGGTTTACCGCAAAACTGAAAATACTGTTCCACCGCTTAGCTAATGTTGCTTCACCAACACGAAACCAAGCCGCATCCAAAAGATTTATAGCTGTTTTCAAGTTAATTTTTTTCAACGACTCCAGCAAATCAGACTTTGTCGCTGCTATTGAAGCTAGAAGGCTGTTTCTGTAATGCAACTTAGTGATTTTTATTGCATTCCGATCCATCGGTTGAATGAGTGGAGTAACGCTTGGTGGCATAAACATTGCCAAAATTTGCCCATTCTCCGTTTCATTTGGGTGAGAAGGAGCGTTGTCGATTAGGAGGAGAGCTTTAACAGGCTTTCTCTTTTAAAAACGATGTAACCTTAATAAACACTGGTTAACCTTAAAAATCGGACAAAACTTAAAAGGAATATTCACCTGTGGAACAAATGACTCATAAGACCATTGCTTGAAAATAGCCGACGTCATCCAGGCGGATTTCGAGCTCTTATAGTTGGTGGGATACTGAAAGTGTTTAAAGCAGCGTAGATTCTTCGCCTTTTCAATTACCAAAAGCTCAAGCTTATGGGATCCAGTGGCGTTTGAGCAGCATAAATACGTGATTCGCTGCTTCTGGGGCTCTCTTCTCCAAACTTGACGCGTACGTTTTCTCTGGCAAAAGTCTCCAGAATAACCCCAGCTCATCAGCATTATATAACTGATTGTTGCTGAGTTGTAATTTACAGTGATCACCAGTTCAAAAAACCTAGTTTCGAGAAAACCCCATTTAAAGTTCAGCTACTTGCTCTCGACTGCTCCGCAGTTAAATAACTCGACAATTATTTGATGGATTCACTTAAAATTTTCACCTAATATTTGCAAAATGCACAAAAAATCCCTTGTTTTGAAAATTCTGACTACCCCTAACCCCTTTATCCACCATGAATTACCATATTTTTCAATTGGTGCCTATCTGGCCAGTGCCAAACTAGTTTGCGTTTACCGCAAGAGCTACCCATTCGGAGTGCGCCTCATAAGCCAAATTTTACCTACAAGGTGTCCCCATAATCATCACAAATGTGCCGCAGTAAATGAAAATATACGCGTACTCACCTACCTACAAGTATACTCATATGTCCAACTACTAGACTCGTATACTCACACATTTGCGCTGCTTTTACTCTACACATTTTTCCACTCTGCATGCTTTGCATTCTCAATAAAAGATTCACTACTTTTGCTAGTCTAGCAGGTGATACTGGTCACAGCGCTCCATTACGGTACATTGCTGCTGCGCTGATGCCTTGCAACTCTTCACTCCTTTAGCCTCCACTCTCCCGCTCACACTGCATCTCCTTTTTTCAACGCCTTGCTTTGTCCGATGCTGTCCAACATATGCGCTTAACTAACTTCATTTACAGCTTTTTCAATGTAATTCCTTCTTCTGCAACTCTTTTCAGCACTGCCTGTCGCCTGTCGCATGCTCCTCTAAAATACTGTTTCCGTTCTCTAATTTCTTGTCACCTATTTATTTCACATGTATTTTTTTTTGCTTTTGTTTTTTTGCATTTTTCGTTTTTTCTTCTACCTGCAACTGACAATGCTCCTAGTGCTTCGAGTGGTTTTGTGGACGTCGTTTGTGTGCTGCTTTGCTTAAATTCCGGCAGACGGAAGCCACATTTCATGGACAATGGCCAAGTATGGCAGAAATATTGTGGACACACATACATGCATGGATGAAAATAGAGATTTTGTTGTCGTAATTGAAATACATACGTATGTATGTGTGCAGTTGAAATATATATATATATGTGTGTGTGTGTGTGCTTAAATGAGTGCATTGCAAAAAAGTTGAAGGGAAGTGAAGCGGAGTGTGGTGAGCTGTAAGCGGTTCGCCTGGCAATATTGTCTAGGCATATGCACACATACATACACCTACGTGAATATGCCAATGTATGTATGTACATAGATAAGTAACACACATACATATGCGCTTTAAGTGTAGAAATATGTCAGTCTTTCGCACAACTATTGGGTAAATTGCAAGCAAAAGCTGTCTGCATCACCTGGATTTTGTTGTTGTTGCATACTTGTTTGTATGTATATACCTAATTGCGTTTTTGCTATAGTTTTTAGGATTCTGATTTCATTCTTCGCCTGAACAAAGTTATCCACAATCGCTGGCTAATTTATGAAACAGAGGTGGCGGACAGCACCCGTACGTATAAACACTTACAGTCTGTTTCACCTGATTAGAGGCAATCCTTTTTATGGAAGAAAATGGTTACTGAAGCAAGCGTATTTGATGTAGTAGTCCATGGGTTTCGGATAATTCAAGTGAAGACTGTATGAATTACTACATAAATACGTTGACGAATAAATTTATACAAATTCTCCCGACAGCCTAAGACTAATTTAAGACCAATTCGTTTTAATGATTCGAAGTGAAGCACTTTTGTTTTCAAATTGGTGTCCATTCTTATGAACCTTACAAGCAAACCACCCCACAGATTTTCAATAATGTTCAGATCTGGGGAATACGATGATCAAGCGCTGACCGCACAAGAAGTGTCTATAGATGCGTTATCCAGGTTATTTTTTTTTTTTTTGGCGGTGAGGTTGGGTTAAAAATGCCTTCGCACCATATAGTAACCGTCGCTACTACGTGTTTGGTGATTCCACTAAAAATATCTCTCCTCTTCTCTTGGATTTTTCCCTCCAACTCGGCATTGCTTCGAGGTAGAGGGCCAAGACGGCGTCCTAAGAAGGACACTTACTTACTCACCCTGCGTCCAGGGTCGTCTGTTTTGAGAAACCTATGCTCAATGCTCTTCAGCATAGCTTTCCATTTCGAGCTTCTTTTTTTCGGATAATATCCTCCACAAAATTTGCGACGGCATTCAATTTTTCTTCGTCTGTCATCATTTTCTCGATAATTTCTTCAGGTGTAAATACACCAATAGCTCGCTGCAGATCTGTTCTCTCTATGTTCCACCTCTCGCATTTAAAGAAGGTGTGCTCCGCATCATCGTACTCAGTATCTCCATATATGCAGTTTGGTTGGCTCACTTTTCCCATTCGCCACAAATACTTGCGAAAGTACCCATGTCCGGACAAAAACTGTGTGAGATAATAGTTAACCTCACCGCGCTTTCTTTCTACCCACTTTTTTAGATCGGGTATTAGTTTCGCTGTCCATCAACCATACCGTTCAGAGTTCCATCTTGCCTGCCAAAGTGTGAGTGTTGAACTCTAATATCGGAGAAGTATAGTACTGGAACTCCTGTGTTTTTTACCTCCCATCTCCGTTTACGCTCTTGTGCTAGAATATCTATAGGGATGGTTCCGCTGATAACTAACACCGCTGCTTCAGATACTGTTCTGTATGACGAAGCCACTCTGAGAGCACAGGTGGTTGCACAGATTGCAAAGTTTTTCGCCGGCATAGCACCCTTAGCGAATTTGCCCATATTTCGCATCCGTATAAGAGAATCGAGTTCGTCGTGTCCATTAAAAGTTTTCGCTTGTACTGCGTTGGACCTCCAAGGTTTGCCATGAGCTTACTTAACATGCCGCTTACCTTGGCAGCTCTTGTGGCAGCATGGTTTATATGCGCCCAGTAGGTTAGCCTTGTGTCTAATTGCACTCCTAGGTACTTGACCACTCTTTTTGTCGATAAAGTGGCATCAAGTACTTGTATGTCTACTTCTAATGGGATACGTCTCTTCGTTAGAAGGATTAGCTCTGTTTTCTCTGTGGCCAGCTTTAATCCATGGTCTTCTAGCCATGTCTGGACTCGGATCATCACCTGATTTAACTTCCTTTTGGCTTCGTCGGTGTTTCGGACGATTATTGCAGCTGCAATGTCATCTGCGTATTCCACTAAATGCACATGCTCAGGCATCTCTATTCGAAGGACTTCATCGTAGCTTATATTCCAGAGTTCAGGTCCAAGTATTGATCCTTGGACCGCCCCTGCTGTTATTTGTTAAGTCTTACACCCTTCTCGCGTTTCGTATAAGAGCACGCGATTGCTGAGATAGCTACGAATAATCTTCAATAGATTATTCGGGATCTTGAATGTTACCTTTAAGGCTTCAATTACGTCGTTCCAGCTTAAACTGTTGAAAGCATTTCTAATATCTTGTGTGACTAGTAATACTAAGCGTTTGGAGTATTGATTATCTGCCTGGGCATGTTCTACGCTAGCTATTACATCTTGGATGGATCCTAAGGTAGATCTGCCACTTCTAAAACCATGCTGTCTGTCGGAGAGGCCGCCACTGTTCTCTACGGCTTCGCTAAGTCTATGCTTTATCAGTTTCTCAAAGAGTTTTCCTGCGCTATCCAGCATACATAACGGTCTATAAGCGGACGCTAATGTTGGGTCTCCCTTCCCCTTACTGATTAGTACCAGTTTTTGTTTTTTCCATATTTCTGGAAAAATTCCTTCTTTTAGGCATGCGTTGTACATGTTTAGCAGCAAAAGAGGGCGTTCGATTGCCAATAGTTTCAATATTTCTGCAACTATGCCATCAGGTCCTGGCGCTTTATTGCATTTCATTGCTTTTGCAGCATCCATAAGTTCTTCTGCTGTGAATGGGACAGGTTCCGTTGCTTCATGCTCGAGTACCATTTCGGTTTCCATATCAGCAGCAGGGGATTTGGCTCCTAGCTTTTTCATAACGATTTTGTAGCCCAACCCCCATGAGTTGTTGTTTAGATCATTTCCTAGCTCTTCCCATTTGTCTTTTTTCCTTTGGCTTATAGCTTTCTTACATTTTTTTCTGCTCTTTTTGTATTCTTCGGATTCCGTTATCGCTGGGCCCAATCTTCTGGCTCTAGTATACTTTCTACGCTTATGGATGCACATATCTCTAAATTCTGCGATCTCATGTGTCCACCAGTATACATCATTTCTTTTTTGTTCTTATCCATTTTAGGCATAGATGCGTTGCAACCTGTTATCCAGGTGATGGAAACAATTAATAGGCCCAAATGTTTCATGAATCTCGGAAAAAGATGATTTCAACAGAGCTTTATAGCTGTTTTTCGTCATTTTGTAGTCCACAATTTTCAATTCGAACGCGCCGTTGGACGATATTGCCTCGCATACCATAGCACTATGTACTTTCACGGCTGTGTTGTCGACTAAAAACCTTTCCTCCTTTCAAAAGTCGTAGAATTGGTAATTCTAAAAACTACTCTGTCACTAAAAACTACTTTTTTCTATTCACCGGGATCGTTTCTTGTAATAGAACTCCAAGCCGTGGAGTAATTGCGATATCGAGGAGACTTTAATTGCGAAATTTATTCAAAAATGCTTTTTTTTTGTAATGTTTTATGCTTCAGATGTGGTGCATTCAGAATAGCCCAGTGGATTTGCTATGCGCAACATTTGCCATTTCTTTAATTTTTGCTATTGGAAGGGCGAAATTTGATGCAGTCCTAAGGAATTGCATATTTTCTTCGATGTTAAAGCCATCGCAGTTCTGCCCTTGCAGTTCTTACCTACGATGCTTCTTGTTTCACGTAAATATCCACAAAGTTTAGACTTCGTCCAAATTTTTTGCCAATTTGGTGATTTGAAATTGCCTGAGATTAAGAGATCGATTTTTCCTGTTTTGCGTTCTGTTAAACTTTTCTGCTTTCCCATTTTATTATAACTAATAAGTTTCCAACCCAACACAATGAATGCTTAAAAATGCGATCCCTTTTCAGAGCCCCAATGCACAAATAACGTGGGCGAACTTCAAATTCCATTCTTCTTAAGTGAGCCAATAAATCAAGCACAGTATTACAGCTGCCGAAGTTTTACTGCTCCGAAATACCGTTAGATGGAACAATATTTTGATGCATATTTATTCTCGAGCAAAGTACAGTCTTCACTTGAACTATCCGAAACCCTTGAACTACTAGATCAAATACGGTTGCTTTAGTAACCATTTTCTTGCGTAAAAATTATTGCCTCTAATCAGGTGAGCCGTAGCGTATATTTTTTTATTTTTACATCGTTGTTCAGAGCCTCGACAACATTATTCCATCGTACACGGTTCTGGGCTGTTCTTTTTGCGCCGGCTCATATGATGTCGGCATCTGCTAGCTCGCGCTACATCGACCTTCTCCAAGTAATCTTTGGCCGACCGCGACCATTTCTCCCTTGTGTGTTTCAGTCCAGTGGCATTCTCGTGATGCCATCTGGTGGTTTTCTAAGCGTAAGACCTATCCATCGCTACTTTCAGCATTTGATTTGCCATGGGATGGTTTTCTGCTTCGTTGATCTCCATAGCGCGTTGTTGCTTTTGGTGTTCGGCCATAATATTCTACAGATGATGCGGAGGCATTGTAGCTGTGTTAAAGACCAGCCATGTTTCACTTTCGAACAACAGTACTGACTTCACACATTAACTGAATAATCGCAGCTTAAAGTACCTGGAGATTTACTGTATGCATTCGCCCGAGAGCCGCCCTTGCTTTATTTAGCCTGCAGTTAACATCTTCATCTGCTCCGCCCTCTGCCGTCGTGTAGTGTAGCCGAGGTAGCAGAAGCTTTCGACAAATTCCAACGGACACCCGTCCGCTATTATAGGTCTTGCTTTATTGTGGTTGATTCTCATAGCCTTCGTCTTGGCGATGTTGAGCTTCAGCCCGAGAGTGCGTGCCAGCGCGACTGGTCTGTCAGCCTTCGCTTGCATGTCAGTAGGTTTGTGAGAGAGGCGACACATGTCATCGCGCAGTCCAAGTCCTCAAGATGTCTGGTGAAACTCCATACGATGTCTCTCTTGTGAAGGGTCAATTGGGTCGTCCAGGACGATGTCGAAGACAAGCACTGGCAGTTCGGAGTTCTCCTAAAGAGCTTTGATGAGGCGGATTATCCTAGCGCGAACTCACTTTTGATTCAACGCCAGTCATATTCAGACTCGTTCGATTGTGTCGAATGCCTTTTTAAAGTTAACGGGTTGCATTTGAAATAGGGAGCGCCACTCAACTGATTGTTCTACTACTACGCGGAGAGTGTTGACTTGGCTAACACAGCTTTGGTAAGGGCTAAATCCAGATTATTCGTTTTTTAAGGAGCGCTCGATACATTGGAGTCTACTTTGTATGATCATGGCTAGAATTTTGTTGGTTTTAAAACATTCTTTGAAACATTTTTTTTCTCACTAAAAAAAAAGAAAAACGCTCAAGTAGGTTAGGTTAGGTTAGCCTGGTTGGCAATAAGCCACGCATAGACTTTTTGGGCCCTAGCGATGCCAGATGGAGACCGACCTCTATGAATACTGAAAGTAGACATCATGTAGAATGTCAGCGCTTTTGACGAATCTAAGCAGAGCTGGGGGACCCACTTTTAAGACGTCCTCCAGGACCTCAAACATTGTGGCTCCCACGCATTTTAAACGCGTTTTTAATAACGCCGGACAGAACGCTCAAGTAAATCACTTCAAATTTAATCTGAGACATGAAAAATTTTCGCTGAAAATGCAGAGTACGGTACCTTTACTTTACGAGTCTTGCACTTATCATCCTGAGTACGAAGCTGTGCATCCCCATTATCTGTAGAAAATATATCCAATATGCACTTACACGCTTTTTGTCTAACATTACATGCTTGCAGTGGAGTATATTTGGGCGAGTGCTACTCGTACAGCAACTCGTAGCAGGCTGTGTGCATTTGGCATGGCCCCAGGCAGGTGCCAACATTCATAATTTATCATCGACACAATCTCTGGGCGATGCATTTTATTCAATTTGAACATTATGCCATTTGAATATAGGGAAATACGAGTATATAGCAGAAAGGGTGGAATGGCAAATGAGTAATGGCAGCATAATGGACGGATGGATGGATGGATGGATGGTGGCTACGATGCGGCCTTCTTTGTTTTGGAGCGACAAGGGAAAAAATTGGCATCTCATATACGAAGGTATATGAAAGCAAAAAAGTATTGTGAAGAGCCAAGTCAAAGTGCTCATAGTCGCAGCTGCAAATTGACTAGCGAGTGTGGGAGCGCGAATGAGGCTTCGGTAGTTTCCCTCACTATTTTCATTGTGTTGAGCTTCAAGCAGAGCGTTCGCTTTATGCAGATCGTTGCTGTATAAATATTAGCGGCATTTTCCGCAGATTGTTTGAGTGTTAGCAGGCATGTAAAGTATGTTTGTAGATATGTGTAAATCTCGGTATACAAAACTAGATTAGTGACTACATACTTACCCGCATATCTATGAGTTGGCTTTGAGTAATCCTTTCGCATTCTTTTTTGTTTTTTTTTTTTTTCTTTTTACAAATACAGCTCACTGGATTCATTCCAAATACCATTTATTGGCGGCTCCAAGGATTTGGTGGTTTTAATTTGCAACTCAGGTGTACGCCACGAATTATCGCAAAGCGAATATCCAACCAGACGTAGACAATGCGCCGAGGCACTCAAACTAATGGAAAAGACGAGCTATAGAGATGCCAAAGTGGACAACTTGTCAGGTAATTAATGTCGCTTAAATCACAAAGCTGATTATTGTTGTTGGTTGAATTGGCAGCGGGACTTCTGTTACGCTGCTTTTAATTTAACTGATTATTATAGCATTTTGTTGTGTTACTGGATGTTGAAAAGCTGCCGCAGTCGAATGATGCTAATAGAAGAATGGAAGAGCGGGAAAGTAATGCAAAAATAATTGGCAAGCGTTGATGCTTACTAGGACGACAGAGGAACAAAAACTAATTTTGTTTAAGGAAAAAATTAGTGAATCATATTTTGAAGATTTTATTTTTTATTTCGGGAGCTTTGCGTTTCACTCAGTAGAGTGTGCAACTGGCGACAGAGCTTTTATGTGATTGTATGGGTACGAAGGTGGTCCAAAAGTAGGTAAAGTACTCAATGAAACCCACAAAATGATTGTATATTAAAAAATGTAAGACATACTACTGTAGGCAAAAAGTAAGGTGAATTTGGTTGTAAAATTAAAAATCTTTATTTATTCTTGTAAACCACTTTCATCCCCTTCAAAATACGAGTAATCCCCTCTCGATGAAATATACTTATGCCAACAATTTTTCTAATCCCCGAAATTTTTCTAATGCCAAATAGTCCATTTCCGGTATAGCCATCAGCACCTTCTTCGATTCAGCTTTTATCTCCTGAATCGACTCGAAACGCGTTCCCCGGAGTTGTCTGTTGAGTTTTGGGAATAGCCAGAAGTCAAACGGAGCCAAATCAGGCGAATACGGTGGTTGTGGAACGATATGCGTGGAATTTTTGGCGCAATGGTCACGAAGAACGACTCCAGTGTGAGACGGTGCATTATCGTGATGCAAAAACCAAGAGTTGTTGGCCCATAATTCTGGTCTTTTTAGACGAATTGCTTCACGTAAACGACGCATAACGCTCAAATAATATTCCTTATTAACAGTTTGGCCAGGTGGAAGGAATTCATAGTGCACCACACCACGAAAATCGAAAGAAACTGTCATCATGACCTTTATTTTTGAACGACTTTGACGTGCTCTTTTCGGTCTGGCCTCGCCTTTAGCACGATATTCGCTTGATTGGTCGGTTGTTTCAGGGTCGTAAGCATAAATTCAAGTCTCATCTCCCGTAATGATGCATTTGAGCGAAGACTTTTTTCCAAGAAATTGAGAGTTTTCGGTACCAAACGAGATTTGACTTTTCGTAGGCCCAAATGGTCTTTCAAAATGGTTTTCACAGATCCTTCTGACATTCCGATCATATCAGTAAGGTCTTTAACAGTCAACCGACGATTTTTGAGCACTAACTCCTTCACTTTATTCATTGACGTGTTGGTCATCTGTTGACGTCGATGGTCGTCCGGAGCTCTCCAAGTCATCAACACGTTCTCGACCCACTTATAAACATTTTTCTGCGACATGGTCGAATCACCAAATGCCTTCTGCAACATGCTAAACGTTTCCGCAGCCGAAATTTCATTCCGCAAACAAAATTTGATGGCACTTCTCTGCTTAATCAAATCAGACATTGTAAAAATCGAAAAATGCACTCTTGGTCGTTTGGTGAACACAAGCGTAAATATAATATATTACTGATAATGACATTCACATGAAAGTTGGCCCAGATGTTATTAACAGTGCTGCCAACTCATGAAAAAAATAACTAGAGCGAAATTTTAATCCCGCGAAGTTTGAAAAATAAATTAACCTTCCTTTTTGCCCACAGTATATATTTTTTTAAATCGGTTGATATGAGGGTTACTATTCTAGCCCTAGGCACCTCTAGCGCAGCAAGCGCCATCTGACTTTTGACATATTCAACTGTAAATGCAATCAGAACGTTTTTATGAGTGAGACTTTTTAGTGTTTCTTACAGTGGATTTAATAATTAATCTCAGCAAAGAAATGGAGTTTAAGCGTGCACATCTTTGTGCATGCATCGTTGAACCAAAAACATTATGCGGCGAGCAAACATGTCATTCCCTAGGTTAGACCTTAGGTCCTTTGTGGTACCACTGTGCGGCACGGGAAACTCATTCATTTTTCTTCATGGAACCACTTTGTGGCTCTTATGAAGCGCAGGATTGGTGCCATCCCCACGCCGTAAGTTCAGTAAGAGAAGTGAAAAGGTATTTACCTAGAAAACCTAGTCTGATTTCAGCTAAGGCTGGACAATTGCAAAGGAAGTGCTCAACTGTTTGCTCCTCTTCCTCTTCCTCATCTCTACCACTTCTAAAATATTCGTGGGAGAAAACTCCTAGCCTCAAAAATGTCTGCCAAATAGCCAATGACCGGTTACAAAGGGTGGTTAAGTTTTAAGGGCAGGTGTTGATTTTGAATAAAATACAATTTTTTTAAGAAATTATTGGCATTTCTCTTTATTATGATAGTATTGGTGTGGCTCAATTACGCATGGAACAAAATATCGGGCAATTGGCCGCCGCACCTCTATGCGATGGTCCAAATTTTCGACGACACTGAGGCATAATTGAGGTTCTATTCCGTTAATGTGCCGAACTATCTCATCCTTTAGCTCTTGAATTGTTGCTGGCCTATCGACGTATACCTTTCCTTCAAATAACCCCAAAGAAAGAAGTCCAACGGTGTCGTCCACGTTTAGGTGTGGTTCAAATTCAACATCGGCCCTTGAAATTTAACCACCCTTTATAAGCCACGACCTTCGGGATATCCACTCTAGGAAGTCTAAGCGGTTCCTTTGCCTTTTTCTGGTTTATTTGTGGCCTCAGTAGCCTAGCTGTTACGCATGTGTCTTCATCTCGCCAAGACCTATTGACCTCTTGATGTTGTAGGTATCCCAATGGTACTTCTATCACCGAGCAGTTGAAGAGTAGTACCTTTTCTGGATAGCTAATCGGCTTCACAATTTCCCTTTCCATCTCCGTGACTCGGAACTTATATAAGGTTGATCTTTAATACGACACTAGTATCATTAAGGGCTACCCGGCGTTCGTGTGAATCCATTGAGTTTAGTATAGCCACATTCATTGATTTCTTCGCCGCTCGGATATACGAGAATATACTTATAGTAGGTTTCGTTACGGCATGCGAATTTAGATACGAAGAGTGTTCAAAAAGTATCGCGAATTTTACGTTTCTTCAAAAATTATTTATCCATTCATTAATATCTATTTTGTGCCCTACAAAGTAATCGCCATGAGATTTTATACACTTGTGCCAACGTTTTTGCCAATCTTCGAAGCACTTCAAAAAAATTTTTTTTTTTTTGTCTTGTTCAGCTCCTCTTTCGATGCCGTTTTTATCTCGCCAATCGTAGCGTAGCGTCTCCCTTTAATGGGCCTCTTCAGTTTCGGGAACAAGAAAAAGTCACAGGGGGCCAGATCTGGGGAATACGTTGGCTGTGGCATCATTAGTGCGTTGTTTTTGGCCAAAAAGTCGCGCACATGCAACGATGTGTGAGCAGGGGCGTTATCGTGATGTAAGAGGCAATTTCGGTTCTTCCACGAATCCGGGCTTTTCTGGCGGATTGCTTGGCGCAAATTGCATATTACTTGCAGGTAATATTCCTTATTGACCGTTTTACCCTGTGGCAAGAACTCATGATGCAAAACGTCCCTGCAGTCGAAGAAAACTGTAAGCAAAACTTTTACATTTGACCGAACTTGGCGCGCTTTTTTCGGTCTTGGTTCGTGCGGCAGCTTCCATTGAAATGATTGAGCTTTGGTTTCCACGTCACAACCATAAACCTACGATTCGTCACCAGTTATGACTCTCTGGAGCAAATTTGGGTCGTCGCGGACAGAGTCCAACATCTCATTAGCAAATGCGATGCTCCTTTTGGTCGAAATTGAGCAGTTTTGGTACGAATTTTGCGGCGACCTGTCTCATGCCCAATCCTTGAAAAAAATCGAATGACACGATCCTCAGCAATCGATATGTCTAGGTCCTCAGCAACTTCTCTAACGGTGAATCGACCACGGTGATTGGCCAATACCATTTTCTTCACTTCATCAATTTTGTCGTCTGTTGTTGAAATGCTCGGTCGTCCGGCATGCTTTTCGTCGTGAGAGACATGAATACCAACAAATCGCCACAAAAAAATCGAAATTCGAATAAAAGCGACATGCGAAAATTCAAACTTCGCGATACTTCTACACATCTCGTAGGTAAGCGCTTATTTTATAGCTAGAACTTCTGCCTGATAAACGCTGCAGTAGTCTTGTAATCGAACGGACAGTTCCAGTCCTAAATCCTTTGAAAATACATCACAAGCAAACTTATCGTCTAGCTTGGAAGCATCTGTATAGCCCATCTCTGTGGCCTTGGTGTTTGCCCCTCTCTTCTTGACGGTATACTCGTCTTGAAGAGTCTGTCAAAGGTGAGTCTAGAAACATTGTAGTCTGTGACTATTCAGAGTATGCAGCTCCGCGGTCTTTCCATAGCGCCATGATTTTAAGTCTAAGCACCAAGGCGACGGCCACGGGATTTCCTACCAATTTTCTCGTGGTCGCTGTTCGCTTTGACAAACAATATGAGTTTGAAGTTGTTGTGAGCAATGCGTTGAGAAAAGAGGGACAGAGAAGGAGGTAAAACTAAAACAGACCTTTTCTCGCAATGAGCGTAGATTTAACGTATTTCTATTAAGCTTACGACTTCAGGTTCCCAGTAGCTTCCTAAAATATGATTTTCTATCGATTTATGGATATAACCTTTTAAAAATTATCCTCGAACAAGACGAAAAAAATACCAGTTCTGGGTGCCCACCGGAAGGTTTTAAAAAGGTGTCCACATTAGGGTTAAGAGTGCGTTTGTACGAATATGTGGTACTTTATAGGGACTTTCGCTACAATATTTTACCAGCTGATGCGTTGTGGAGTGTAGAACAAATTTTCATTGAAAAATAAATTAAAAAAAAAAGGTTCAGCACAAAGTGTCGAAATATTTAAAATTTTGTTCAGCGAGACAATGAAATAAATAAAAATTCAGGATAAGTTGCTTTATACTCGTACTTTATACTTAGGTATTTTACCCACCTCAATTCCTTAATTATTTATTTTCAAAGGCATTAGAGCTTCCTTTGAGCTAAAACTACACTTCGACATGCCTTACTCAACTGACTGCTAATGAAACAAAACACTTGCAAATCAAATTTTCCTATGACATTCGATTTAGTTTCTCCCAAATAATAGGTGACAAAGTTCTCCTCTGTGCAGGGATACTAGAAAAGTACATTAGAGCGGGTCGACAAAATATTACGTTCAAACTCTCTCCTTATTTGAGAGCTCAAGTGCAGAGTATCTCGAAACCAGGCAACAAAGGCTTAGTTGGACCACCATAAAAACAGTAAACTTTGTTTTTGTTGTCTTTAGTGAGTGTTTGTTGTTGTAAAGCGCTCGACAAATGCTATATTTTAATATTAAAAATAATTGGCGCCTTTACTCTTTGTTTATTACTCGGCCGAGTTTTTTCTCCAATTTTCGGTGTGCTTCGTGATGTATGCCAACAGATGGACGGGCCTACAGTTTTTGTCGCCTTCGAACGGCGGGTCTTTTTCTTGTGAGGAGATCTTCCATGGCAGAAATACTGTCGGAGGTTTGCCCCTGCCTGTCGAGGGGTAACCGCTTTTGAACATTTTCTATCATTTTGTATTTCGAGCTCGGGTACTACAGAAAGGCGGTCAAGCACAAACCCATTCGCCTACGACGGCCAGAGCTTTTCTGTTTCGATATAATTCATCTTCGACGAGTTATTTAACTAGTGAAAGCTTTTGCTCAGATATTTTTTTTTAGCTATTGAAGTGGAAATATAAAAAATAAATATAAAAATAAATAAATATTAGATAAAATTTCTCCCGGGTTTATTAATAACTTTCCTTATTGTTACTGTACAACAAAAATTTTAAAAATAAAACTAGAAGTACCCTTAAAATTTACGGCTCTAACATATTTTTTATGAACTTAATTTGAGGCGGCTACCGTAGCTGAATGGGTTGGTGCGTGACTACCATTCGCAATTCACAGAGAGAATGTCGGTTCGAATCTCCATGGACGAAATAGCAAAATGAAGGAAAAGTATTTTCTAATAGCGATCGCTCCTCGGCAGGTAGTAGCAAACCTCCGAATGTATTTGTGCCATGAAAAAGCACCTCATAAATAAAAATATCTGACATTCATATTCGGCGTAAAACTTAAGAGCCATTTGTTCTATTTTATATATAAATACATTTATATAATACATTTAACTATCTTCTGGGATCAAATACTTAGAAGTGATACCAGATTGAAAGATTACCTGTAAGGCGCACGTCGAGCAGAAGATCTCTCGAACACCAAACGTCTTCTGGCAGTGTAAGAGAACCTTTGGTGAGACATGGAATCTAAGACCGGCGATAGTACACTGGTTGTACGTCGTCTCTGAAGTTTGGTAGAAGGCTACTATGGTTGATTTCAGAGTAAAACCCCTAGCCAGACTACAGAGAAGTGTGTGCTTGGGTTTCACAGGTGCTATGAGTACGACATCTGGTGATGCCCTTAATACCATCCTGAACTTTTAACCTCTTGACTTTCAAATCCGGAAGGGAGCAATGAAGGTGGCATACAGTCTCAAGTCAAACGGAATCTGGGAAAACGAAGAAAGCATCGGCCACTGTCAGATTTGCCATCAGCTGTCGGAGCCGTGCATACTATTCTCGATGCCAGCGGACAATCAGGTGCCTTACGTTAGCTTTGGTAGTATGAAGTATGACGTTTTGATCCCAGATAGAGATTAGTGATTAAGTCCAGAGAACTTACTAATGAGATTCCAGCACCCTTTCTACACCGACGGATTCAAAACCAGCGATGTTGTCGGAATTGGATGGTACTTAGACGAAGACTCTAAGTACTCCTACACTGCAGTAGGTAGTATTGGAATTTGTAGTGACAGTCAAGCTGCATTAAGAGCCCTTGCTGCCCACGCTGCTCTTCGAAATTAGTCGGTGAATGCAAGACAAAACGGAACAGTGTTGCAAAAGACAACAAAGTTAGACTTATTTACGTGCGTGGACATTATGGTATTACAGGGAACGAGTTAGCTCATAAATAGGCAAATGAAGGCTTTGCAAGTATGCCACAAGGACCTGAACCATTTCTAGGTGTCAATTCCGCATCGATTCAACTATGGATTCATGAGGTCTACCCATAGAGGTCGTTGGTCTGAGTTGAACTTGTGCAGAGTAGCCAAATGCTTTGTGAAATAACCAAAGAGGAAACTAGCGACATTTCTCGTAAAACTTAGTAGTAAGGACTTGAGCGTAGTGGTAGGTGTAATCATAGGGCGCAACGCCTGTGATCAGTATATGGCTACCATGGGAATCATTGTCGACCCAATATGCCTGTTTTGTCGTCAAAACTGGGACACTGCAGAGCATTTTCTCTGTAGCTGTCCGGCGTTCTCTAAAATCGGACTTAGGCTGTTAGAGTGTGATGTTCTGAGCATGGATAATGTTCATACTCTTCATCTTCCGGATCTCTTAGGACTCATTAATGAATCCAAAAGATTTGCGGAGGAGTGACTTCCAACCAAATTTTTCCGTCTTACCATCCATACTATATCTACCCTGACTATCTATTTCTTCAATACGGGTGTAGTACAGTTGGCTTCCTGATTGAGTGCTTGGACTTGTCCAACTCCACACAAATCTAATCTAATCTAATCCCTCCGTTTGACGCACGCCACAAATAGGAGGAGGGGCTCGGCCAAACCCCTAACTGAAGTGTACCCGCCAATTATTTATTTATTAGTTTTCATTTAAAACTTCTTCGACAAGAAAGTAGTAGAGTTTCGAAGGTTTAAATTTTTTGATCAAAAAGAAAAATAAAAAAATAAGCGTAAAACTCTAAGTGCAAGACTTCACTAGTGAAATGTGATTTTTGAGATGAATACCACCTTAGAATTTCATCTTTAGCAATCGTCAAAACCTTTTCTTAATCCTAGAATCGTAAGATAGTTTTACCCTATGTTAATGCTAATATACGTAAATTTTACGTACAACATAAAAATTTAAAATAAATGTTCAACAAAAGCTTGTATATCTTCTGTTTTGGTTTTATTTATTGAAAATACAAAGTTTTATGTTTCTTAAAGTGAATTATAAAATTTATGCGAAATTCTGCTTACATTCCTGGCATATTTTTATTTGGTGCTTACCGCATAAGGCCGCTTCATCGCATATCGAGCAATAGGTAGTTGTCATCCGTTTTTTGGAATAGTGACAAAATTTGCAGTATGTCCGTTTGCCTTTTGATGAAGAAGCTTCGCTCATTGTTCCAGTTTCCTTTATATTGAGTATATTACAGATATTGTTCTTCAGTTCTCTAGGAAGGTTTGGTATATTATCAAGTCTCTCTTGTTGCCACGGTCCTGTTAATTGTTCGTGTAGTTTTAACATATACTCTGTTCTATTTAATGGTTTCAATCCCTTTCCCATTACGTTATGAGTGTAGATAACGTAAGGGTTCACTGAGACTATATTTAACATGTTGTAAAATATGCAAAGTAGCCAACGCCTGGTTTTCCTGTTGCATGAAATATTTTGGACCATTTGGTCAAAGGTATCTACGGCACCTTTAGTGGAATTGTAAGAGTGTATAATTTCTGGCTTTGATGTAACTTCGTTCAAAGCGCCAGTAATGTGCATTGTGGACAGTAACATCACGTTCTTGTTTTGCTTAGGCTTGTAAAGCACCATTGTCATTTCCTTATCAAACGCAAACATTGATGATCCATTTGGGCGAGATTTTGTTTCCAATAACTCTGCCGGTATTTCTGCTTTATTTTTGCGTAAGGTTCCCACGATAGTCAACTTGTATGGATTAGCCAGTAATTTTTGTGCTAAGGGAATACTGGTAAACCAGTTATCCATTGTAACGTTTCGATGACTTCCATATAATGGTTTGGTCAAATTTTCAACGAAGTAATTGGCTAATGGAGCACCATTGGTTTCAGTGGATTTACCAAGATAAGGACTTGCATTTATTACATATTTTGTCGCTACATCACATAGCATAACAATCTTTATACTATTTGTTTGGCTTGTTTGGCATATACATGCGGAGTGGGCACCTTCCCCGGAAACCTACAAGTTGTTCATCAATTGCAACATATGATCCTGGCTTGTAAGACTTTGTGCAGTTGTAAATGAAGATGTCCCATATCATGGATATTGGAGCAAAAACCGTTTCTTTCATGCGTTCTTCTCTTGTCAATTGATTATCGAATCTTAGGGCGTTTATCAAAAAGTTAAACCTGTTACGGCTCATGGTTGCTTTGTACCTGTCGCCTGAGTAATTTGGGTCAAACAGTACATCCGTGGTTATTTTTTAAAGTTGCGGAGAGAAATATAAGTCCAAGCAAGGCCTTCAGTTCACAAAGATTTGTATCTGAAACAGTGCAGTCTTTGATTTTATACTTTTCTCGTAGTTGTGCAATTTTTTCGTTCGTTCTCAAAAGCACTTCGTTTAGTATTCGTCGTTAAAAAATAAGCCAAGCGCATCGATGGGTTCGATAGTATCTATGGCTCCTGGATATGGACCTAGCTTATGTTTTATTTTAATAACAGTGTTTAAAAAACATCCGCTTTTAATAATATTTACCTGGTCGAATATAAACAACATTCATAGCCATTGCTCTTCCGCTACTACGATGCACTGGATTGCTACTCCAAACATGACCATTCCTTCCCAAAAGTGGATTAGAACTGGATACATCTTCAATGTCATTTAGTTGTAGCTGCACAGTTGGTGCTGACTTTTGTTTTTTTGCCGGGGGACCTTTATTTTTTTTCAGATGCCATATTTTGAGCGGACTCCATGGCTTTCATCAGTTCCTCTTCAAAAGTATTTTCCTGGAATTCAGGAGAGTAGTCTGGTTCCTCCAAACTATCGTCACTGTCAAAATCAACTTCCTCTTCAAGGTTGTCCTCAGTAAAGCTTACATCGCTGTCAATACTGTCCAGGAGGGCTTCTATTTCTGCATCCGCAAGGCAACGACTTGAGTTTTCCATTATTTTCTTTTATTTCTCCTGAAAACCGCACGGAACATAAATTTCATTTACAAATATTTATACGCTAATGCTAAGACCACGTAAAATTTACGTGCACACTTTTTTTTAAAGAACGATTAAAGCTAAACGCGAAGTAACAACTGATTTATGATTCACTTGTTAATGCAACAATAAAATAAAGGAAGCACTGCCAAGAGGTCGTAGCGATAGCGCCGAACGGTAAAGTGTAACTGACTTTTTTTTGCGACATACACGTAAAATTTACGTATATTACGATTCTAGGGTTAAATATATCGTTTATAGAAATCAAGTATCAGATGACAAAGTTATGATGAATCGGTGCACTTAAGGGTGGTCCAAAGTTTTTTTATTTCGAGTTGATCTGCGCTTTTCTCTGTCTCGTTTTTGTTTTTTCCCCTCATTTTAATGTACATTTTCTCTATATACGCAAGTGGATTTTACTTTTTATCTGATTCGGGGCTGACCTAGCTTAATGTATAAGTAAATGTATTGCTGATTACCTTCACAAAAGCAAACCTTTGATGAAATACATAAAGCTACGTTACACGCACTACTGCAGGACACCTCACCATGCAGGACCCTCCGCCTTCACAGTTTGCAGTTGTGAGTAAAACTTCATTAGGCAAAACTTTGACATTTGAATCAAGTTTGTGGCTTCCTTTGGCTCACAAGTCCATTTAAACAGGTTTATACCCATTTGCTAGCTAACTTTCAAGAGCTGATTTGCTTTGAGGTCATTCGAATTTATTCCTATTGGGAAAAACAGGTACATTTTTTTATAAGAGCAGAATAGTTTATGTATGTAAGTGTTTTTTTGTGAGATAAGAAAATGACGAACTTTGTCAGAAATAACTTGAAATCAATAATAATAAAATATGACAAAATAAGGGTGTCTTGCTGATATTTATTCTTCTATCAACTGATTCACCCCCGCTTACTGAAGAAGTACGCAACGAGCAGCGAAATGAGCAGCATTAGGGTAAATGATTGGCGTACAAAAATAGGTAAGCTTCTATAGGCCAACTTAAATGTAAACGGACCAGTATCAGGATCCGCTCCCGTACTACCCAATCGTCAGCCAGTTGGTGTATGTCAGTAGCCCCAGACCAATCGCCGTGCGTAATTCGCAAAGCTTTCAGTCCACCTATCTAACATTTGTAGGTTCTAGGAAGTAGGTTATCGCCACCGCTGCATTACAATGAAAATAGCAAAATAGATGCTGGAGAACAATCGCCACCTCTGCATTACACTTCGTCCGCCTTTCGGCAGTCCCTTCGGAGATAGTTAAATACATGCAGGAGAACAGTTACTATTAACAATTAATAATATTAGTGCTGTTATTAGTTTTTACTACAAGGAGAAGTCCAAAAAAAACAAGACTGAGCTAAGATAGAAACGGCAGGAGCTTTGTTCTGATAACTTCGAGTTTATTTATTCAAAATAGTCCTCTCTGACCTCGATACACTGTTTTGCGCGATATAAAAACTTTTCGAAAGAGTGTTTCAGACCATTGACCGGAATGTCCTTCAGGATGTCGGTAAAAGCCTTTTGGATGGCCTCTACGGACGCAAAACGTTTTCCTTTCATGGCCAAATGCAATTCTTTGAGTAAGTAGAAGTCACAGAGAGCCATATCAAGCGAATACGGTGAGTCATTGATGGTTAAAATGCGATTTCTGGTAAAAAAATCAGTCACAAGAGTGGCTCGATGAGATGGTGCATTACCATGCAATAAGCGTCAGCTTCCTCCTTCGCGGTATTTAGGGTGAATTCAACGAATGCGATGCAACAAACGCTTCAAAATGCCAAGATGGGAAAATGCATTGACGGTTTGGCCCATTGGCACGAACTCCTTGTGGACAATTCCCCTGGAATCGTAAAAACGAATGAGCATCGACTTGATTTTTGACTTCTCCAAATTGTGGTGGCTCGTCTGGGGTCTTCCATTCGGCACTTTGACGCTTAGTTTCAGGTTGACGTTGGAAACACCACATTTCATCGCCAGTTACAATGTTTTAAAGGAAGTTATCGTCTTTTCTCGCCTCTTTGATGAGGTCTTTCGAATGTTGAATTCTGAGCAGTTGTTTGCCCTCAGTTAACTTGTGCGGAATGAAACGTGCACAGACCTTTCGTAAGCCCAAACGATCAGTTAAAATGCGATAAATCTATGTTTCAGAGATATTCAACTCCGGTTCCAAGAAGTTCACCGATGATTTCGGTTCATTTTTGATAAATTTGCGAACAATTTCGATGGAGTTTTTGGTGATTACTGATTTTGAATTTTCTTCTTGGAATGTTTCTGGAAAACCATTGTTTATAAAAAATGTTTATAATAAAAATTAATAATAAATATTGATAATAAAAATTAATAATAAATGTTAATAATATTTTTTTTATTTATACTAAATATCTTTTTGATATGCTGCACTCACTCTTCATCTCTTAAAATTTTTGGACTAGAAGAGCTAAGCTTTGTTCGTTGTCGTTAAACGGTTTTGAAATAACAGAATTAAGGTTTCATCATAATCAGAAATTTTGAAATTAAGGAAATAAAAAGCACTTAATCCTTGAAGCGGTACCCGCTCTTTACAAAATTCTAAAGTTACTGCTTCACTAATTGCAAACAACTAAAATTCTGCAAATTCCAACACGTGACAATCACAAAAAAAGTTAACTTTTTTGAGTTTTTTTGAGATCCAAAAAAAAAAAGAGCTATTCATCGACTTTAAATATACTCACGAAAGACCATAATTCTTGAAATAAAAAGTGCCACCAAACACATTTTGCAAAATTATTTTTCCTTATCTTCCTTTCGTCGCTTGATTTTCATACAAAAAAATAAAAATAGATTATCACAGCATAGGCGGAATGTAATGTATGGATTGCGATAGATGCTTAAAATGCATTCTGCTATCTTCATTGTAATGCTGCGGTGGCGATTGGCCCTAGCGCTTGCTAAGCTCTTTTTAGAAAAAGAAAAACTAGGCTACAGTACGTACTGAAGTGTGGAGAGAAATGTTGTTACGCCTATCATTGAAGTCATCTGCACATAGTCGACGTTAATTTACGCGATTAATGTAGTGTGGTCACTGTTAAATAATAACAACAATTGATTTTTCGAAAATTCGCAAATTTATTAATAATTTGGTCGTCAATACTCAATACTCAATACCTCAGTAGCAAGTGCAATCATGTCAAGTCCTGCATTGTCAATTGTGGCCTGGCACCGTCGGGGCATACTTTCCACTAGTTTTTCTGCATATTCTACCGGAAAAGACCTCAACATTTTCCAAATTTGTCGAGAGAGTTGATCTTAAAACATGGCTTGCATCTGCGAAGCTGCATATTCATCAGAGCCCACACATTTTCTATGGGATTTGCATCCGGTGACTGAGATGGCCAATCTAAAGTGACAACTCTGTTTTACGGCTTGCACTCGCTACACACTCGACACCGATGTTTCGGATCGTTGTCCTCTTGAAGGATCCAGCTTTCATTTTTCTTGCTATACAATTGCTTAGCAGATGGTAACAAAGCCTTTTGATATATTTTATTCATTTTTTCGGCATTTAAATTCCCGGTAAATAAGAACAAAGTACCGAAACCTTTGTTTGAGAAGCACCTCCAAACATGGACCTTGACGGGGTGTTTAACAGTTCGTTGAAGCATCCTACTGGTGGAAGTTGTCCGGGCGTGTTTGATGCTCGGAAATGCCCAGAAAGAGGATTCATTAGAAACAATTGTGTTGTTTCAATCGCCTGCGAATCACAGCAGCTCCACGTAAAGTCAAAGTTGGAGTTTTCGAGAACAATGCGATAATCTTTTTTCGTCTTTTCTTGAGACTTTGCTTGCATTTCCGCTATCAGGAAAATCATCAACTTTACCGACCTTTTTATAGCAATTTATCCACTTGCTAACGAACTGCTTCGACTTTTTTATATATTTCGCAGCAGTAGTTTGCGTTAATTTGCCTCCTTTTCTATGCAAAAAACATAGAGAAAATCAAAACGAGAGGCGTAAACAGCACTCATTTCGAAAAACCACTCAATTGAAGACTAAATTTGACAGACAGCTGACTTTTTACAAAAAGCATGGAGGACTGATGTGCTCTCTATGTCATAGAAAAAGAAACAGGATGCTCTGATTTTTTATCTACGTGTAACGCTCTTATTTAACAGACGTGCGCTGGTTCCTGATTGTGATGCGGTTTCGAGGAGACAGCATAACCACTTCAGCTCACTAAAGCCTGAGCAAATGAACAGATGATCACTATAACTTTCGAATAATATTGTGCTTAACATAGGCGATTTATTGTGAATCGAGGAATTTTTATTATGCGTTGTGAATCTCAAAAAACTAAGTATCCTATCTTTCTTTTTATTCTTGAGGTAATCGTCTTATAGCATAGAGAGACGGTGGACCGGTCGGAATAAACGACGTAATTTGAAATTATCATAGGAATTAAGTGCCACTAATCTGGATTAACTACTGGATTTATGTTCAATAATTTAAGCGAATGAGAGTAATTTTCGATGGCAACACCGTCGAAAATTTCTATTGTGGATGAAAATCAAGCAAACTTTTGAAAAGAAAAGAAAGAAAAGAAAAACCAAGACGAATTGAATACCGAAGGTGGCGTCTGAACAACACAGTTACTTTATTTTTTAACGATTTTGACAAGTCTGACATCAGGCTCCTTTCCAATACAAAACAAAGGAGCCAAATGAAACAAAAGGAGAAGAAATTACATATTTGTCGAACGTCGGTGAATGGTGAATGGCACCCTTGAGATTTGTAAGATTTGAATTGAAAAAACTAATGAAAACGAGGTGTCGTGCGCTAAATTGCACTAAAAAGCACAAATTAATATAAAGTCTTCAAATCAAGTTTTTGTGCGTTTTTATTCGAAGACGCAGTTGGTTTTGTAGTTTCTATTGCATTCGCCTACTCTTCCTATTCACAAAGAAGTAATTAATTGCCCTTCCTTTTGTTTGTTTATGCATGCAGCCTGGCGATACAGCAAATTCGGAAGGCATAAAGTTATATTCTATTATCTCTGAAGAAAGTCTGAGTGCAATGATAGTTTGCATTACTATATTAATTGCCTTGATATTTCCGAGCAGTTTGAGAAACTGCAAGTTAGGTTTTCTTATAAATAAATAAAGAAGTGGAACTTCTTAGGCGTCGATGGACGAGCGAGAATGGAGAGAAAAATGTCAAGGCCATGCAACGTTTTGGTCATTTTCGTTCCACGAGAGAGAAAAAGATACAACGTAGACGAAAAGGAGAGAGAGGGGTATACCTTATATATATCTTAGATACACTTTAGGCTATTTTCCTCAGTTTTTCGTTGTGGTTGCTAATTTCTAGTGAGAAATAGCACTGCCTACTTCTTGGCGCTTGTTTGTTGGTGCAAACTTATCGGAAATATATTTTTGGTTCCTTTTTTTTGTGTTTTTGTTTTGGTGCTTACTTTTTGTCAAGAATATCTTTGCATAGTGAAGAAAAATTTAAAATTTTAGCTTTGATCGAAAATTCCAACAAAAAATAAAAAAGCAAACAAGAAATGAGTATATATATTTTTGTAAATTTTGTCTATTTGTATTCCCTGCAAATGTTGTGAATTTATTTAGATATATATTCTTTGTCTCTCTCTCTCTCTCTCTCTTTCTCTCACTCTCTCTCATTCTCTCTCGGATCTCTCCCTCTTTCTTTGTCTGGTTTGAAAGTTTCACTTCTGTTATGTGTACTACGCTACACGCACTTTTTTTAGTATCAGGGCAGCCAATACCTATAATTGATGCCTGCGGTCCATCTTTTACTTAGAAAATTATGCAAAATTATGCTGTCACACGACAATTTTAATCAGAATTACTGCCCCGTTACTCCGCATGAACACACTAATCATAATAGAAAACGTTGTTTCTAATAGCGGCGGCCCCTCGGCAGACAATGGCAAACCTCCAGAGCATTTCTGCCTTGAGAAAGCTCCTCATAAAAATGAAAAAAAAAAATCATCTGCCGTTCGGAGTCGGCTTAAAACTATATTTATTTTAATCCAGGCTAACGCCGCCGTCTGTGAATGCTAGTAGCGGTTTTGGCAGAGTACTGACTGACGACAGTTCGACCCAACAAGTGAAGCTTGTCGCTGAGCCGCTTGATATTTCCTATGAAAAGTAGATCTTCCCCTTACTCTGTTACCACAAGCAAATATCACATCGAGAGCATTTGAATCGAGGTAGCATTTTTTCTACTCGTAAAACACAAAAATATTAAAGCTCCAAAATATATACTATACATCGAGTGGGTCAAGTGAATTGGCTACATTAATACATACCTCTCTGAAATCTACCAGATCCTAAATTCATGTAATTACGTCATAAACACTAGGCATCATTCGCATTTCTATTTGCTATTTGCCGTTTTATATGCAGCAGAAGTTTTAGTTTATCGCACTAATGAATTTGTTTTCCAATGTCAACTTTGTACTCTTCCCTAAATAACTTCGCAGCTGGTCATGTTTTAAATAAAACCAAATATTTATTAAGTCAAGCACCAAACCGGATTAAGTAACGTATGGATATGTGAATACGTGTTTTGTATGCCCACCCGCTTGTTTGTGTGCCAAAAAATTTGCAACATGAAATTATAAATATTTTTGTCTACCGCCAGCGACACAGGCCACGTACAATTAAATCACTAGCACTGTTTGCCCCACTGGCGTACATATGAATGTGCACAAATACAATGTGGACCCATGAGGAAAATTGCAATTCATATACAGAATAAAATTTGTATTTAATCGTCGTTCATTTTCTAGCGGATCATTTTCTGAGAACCACATTCCGATTATTTGATATGGCGGGGCGCTCCTACGACTCACTGTATGAAGCAACTGAGGCTTGGTTCGCCCAGAATAAAAATATTTTTTTGGAGCTTTCGTAGAATATAGAGTGTGATAGATAACTATGTATAACACAGGGATTTGTGGCAAGTTTTTAAGTTAATTTTAGTAATTTTTTACAAAAATTTTTTTCGTTCTCCTACAATCTAATCATTTGAATCTAAATTTCACCGTGCGCTCAAAACATCACTCGATTTTCATCAAAACATATAATAATAATTTCCTGTACACAGTTTTAAAGTCCATTTTTTCTGTTAGAAAAGATTGAAATATTGATGGAAATTTTCGTTCCCATGCATCTTGGGCCTCGTTAACAGTTTTCCAGTTTCTAATTGTCTGGGTGCTCAGATCCATTAGAATTTGTTCAAACCATTTTATACTTGAACGTCTCTGTGTTTGAGGTGCAACGAATTTGTATGATTGATTGATTTCTGGGGGCTGTCATATGTCATGCGCGTAATATGACTCAACCATCGCGGTCTTTGGGACTTGACGTATTTGACGATGTCCTCGTCATTCCGTAGCTACAGAAATTCTTCATTGTAGCGTATCCGTTAGATACCATCTTGCATTCGTAGTGGACCAAATACCCTTCGCTGTACTTTTCGTTCGAATATTCTTAGATACGATTCATCTTTACATAGAAGTCTTCCAGAATTTATAGCCTTATGGAAGAAGTGGCCTTATTGTTGACTGATATTGACGTAGTTTGCAATCGCTCGTAAGAAGCTTAGATTTCAATAGTTTGGTATGAAGAAAATCCTGCTCTGCGTTGTGTCGTATAAGTTATTGTCATTTTTTGTCATGACACTCAGTGCAAAATTGCCTTGGTTAGGTTAGGATAGGTTAAATGGCAGCCCTAGCTTGGGCCACACTTGGACAAATATTCAAAAATTTGTCCGTTGGGATGCCATACAAGGGAGAGGAGAAAAGAGAAGGGAAGGAAGAAGGAGTCTTGGGATTAGAGACGATGATAATCATGCATTTACGACAACGCCGACGGTGACTGATTTACGTTCGTAGTTAGCTGCTTCAAGCTCCTGATGAGCCTCACCAGATTTGTGATATTTAGACCCGCTATATCTACAGGCGTAGCAAATAAATTAGGGAGCCCAGATCTCAAAATCTTTGCCACACGAGAGCAGGGCAGCTGAAAGGAAGGTGTTGAGATGATTCCACCTCGTCCTCCAGACAGCTTCTGCAGAATGGACTTGAGCCAATCCTAAGCCTCACGGCATGAACACCTAACGGACAATGCCCGGTAAGGATACCCACCAAATTTGAGAGCTGGGGCTTTGTTAGCCTTAGGAGTTCCCTCACGCGTTCCCAATCTACTCGTGGCCAGAAAGGTTTCGCGACCTGACACGTTTGCGCACTAGCCCAGCACTCGCTGAGTTGACTCGAGGCCCATCTTTCCAGGAGTAGACCACAGGTTCTTAAGGGAATTCCAATCCTCTCATTTCGCGACGAAACCATCTCCAAAGTTCCCTGTCTAGCCAGCTTATCAGCCCAGCAGTTTCCCTCTATGCCGCTGTGACCGAGAGAACAAATGAGCGTGATGTCGAAGTATTCCGATACAATCGAGAGAGAAGCCAGACATTCCTCGACCAATATCGCGCGCACAAATAACGAAACCAAGGCCCTAATTGCCGCTTGGCTAGCGGAGTAAATACTTACTTCCTTAACGGTAATTACCGAGGTAAGCAACCACTTCTTTAATTGCGGATACCTGCGCTTGGAAAACACTACAATGGTCTGAAAGCCGGAATTTGAGTTTGATGGGAAGCTCCTTACAGAATACTCCCCCACCAACCCTTCCGTCCAACTGCGAGCTATCCGTTAACATGTTTGCCATGCCTTGCCGCCAAATGTTACACCCCGTCCACTCATCCCTTGAGGGAATGCGAGTGGAAAAAGGTCTGCTCGGACCTAGCGTGGGTGCACAGTGATCCAGCACCATGGGGATGAACTCAAAAATTTTAAGAATGCTAGAGTGCCCGTAACATAAGTCCAGCCTATGGCCCGAACACCTTAGTCTTATTGCGGCGTGTGCAGCGGTAGTTTTTCCTACAATGTCCACGGGTGCCACATTCAACATAGCATTAAGCGCTAGAGTAGGAGTGGTACGGAGCGCCCCACTGATTCCAATGTGGGTAGAACTTTGTATCCTCTCCAGCTTCTTAACTGATACCATCCTTTCTAGCGAGTTCCACCAGAAAAGGACTCCGTACAGCAACGTTTGTTTATAATCGTGTTATCAAGCCAAAAAGTGACTTTAGGCGAGAGACCCCAACTTTTGCTTATAGCGCCCCTGCAACCATACAAGGCGACTGTTGCCATCCTAATTCTCTCCTCAATGTTTGGCTTCCACGTAAGACCTCTGCCAAGGATGAGTCCCAGGTACTTCAACTTGTCAGACAGCACCAACGGAGCGCCCGCTATTGAGGGGAGAAAGACGAACTCCGTCTTCAGAGGATTTATCGAAAGACCGCGATTTGCGGTCCAATTCACAACTAGATTCAGTTAACCATGCATCAGTTCCATCAGAGTATCCAAAAACTTGTCTCTAACAATAAGTGCCACGTCATCCACGTAGGCAATCACCTTCCAGCCCCTCCTCTCCAGCTCCTCCAGCAGGTCGTTAAGTTCGGCAACCCAGAGTAGTGGCGAGAGAACCCGCCTTGCGGAGTGCCTCAGTTCACTTGCCGGCGGACCGTTCTATCGCTAAGCATCATATGGATAAAAATTACCTATATTTCCTAAAAAAAATTTCGAACTTAAATAAGGAACAAAAAAATTTCAAACCTTGTCACTGAATGTCTACGCGATAGTTATTTAACGCCTTGCAGTTCATTCTTGAGGTCAGTGGCATTTGACAAATAAATCATTAAATGGTTTTTTCTATCGACTTACAGAAGAAATCCTAATTTATACTAGCTACTCTCTATTGAAATAGTAGCCAATGCGAGTTGTCACTGCCTTCTGGTTTTACCTCTCTCTGCAGGGGTTGTCTTCACACTCGCGTATGAGTGTATGTGTGCGTGTGCATGCGAGTGTGATTGCGCCATATCCCGCAGCATTTGTTTTAACACTTTGTCGCTTTGTCATTTGTTGCATTCATTTGCGTCAACGTACACGAAGCTAGCGTGCGCTTCGCATGGCAAATGGTTTCGTTTGCGCCTGTAAGCATGCAACAAATAAATAGCACACAGCATAGCACATAACGCAGGCGATGTGACATTAGGATACGCGTTTGTGTGTGTGTGTGTGTGTGCAGTGTGAGAAATCAAATGCGCGTCCAAACAAAGCAAACTATTTATATTCACATGCGTTGCATGTGTGTGTGGTTTGTGCATGTGTGTATGTGTATGTGTGTCCCTATGGATGTCGTTCGGCTACAGTTTATATATTTATTTCACTTGCATGTCTCTTCGGGCGAATGACCGCCTCAGCGGGATAACCATTCGCACCCAGCGGCTGGCAAATGAAATGAAATGAAAAGCAGCACCGGTTATTTTTATTGCTATTACTGACGTTGCTGCTGCTGCTTATTTTCTTCCTCCTCTTCTTGTTGCTCATTAAATTCAACGATGTTTGTCATTTAATTTAAATTAAAGTGTGACATTAAAATGCAAAGGTATTTCCATGCACACACATACACATACATACACAAATATATATTTTTCACTGCTTCGCTTGAGTCAGTCAGTCAGTTATTTGCCTCGTTGGTTGATTTCATTCAGCGAGAATTTTATATTTTATATTTGCTTCTTTTTTATTTTTTGCTTCTTTCCCCCTCTTACATCACTCACTTCCTATAAACTACACGCAGCATATCACAAATCTTTGCTTGCTTCGTTGGCTCGTAGCACAAAAAGAAGAAGCAAAAAAAAAAAATCCATTCAATTCATTTGCATATTCAACAGCGATTCAATTGCAACATTCGCTTGAATTGCACTTAATGTAAAAATTACGCAAAATACTTGTAGAACATTTGGTTGTTGCTGTTTTTGTTGTATTGTCGTTAGAGCGCCTGAAAGCACACAATGCCTTGCACGCGCATTTGCTATGACTCACATAAATATCTAAGTAGTAGCCTATTGGCTGTTGCTTGAAGGGTCTTGAACGCCGTATCCCCCCTGCGTTGAGTTCGAATTTGAAGTGGTCTGCGGATGTCTGTTCCACATTAACCTTCCACTGCCACCACCCACGTGGTTTCGCCTCCAATTCGGCGCTCTTTTTAATTTATAATTCCAGCTGTGGCATTGCGCCCCCACAGGCAATCATGTTGCCTTTCACCCTTCGCAGCTGTAATGAAATTATTAGACATTCAAGTAATTCTTTACATGTATGTGTGTGTGTGCGTGTATGAATTACTGCATATAAATCCCCACTTTTTCGCGCTGCAACATTTGCATGGCTGAATGCTCGCTGATTCTGTGTAAAAAAGTACTTGACTTTTATTGTGGCGACAATCCAAGTGCTGGTGTTTTCGCAATTTGTGCTTGTAAATTTCTGTTGATCGCATGTTTTGTTCATCTTAATTCGCAGTAGGCATTGGGGACCCATTTAAGTAGAATTTATCTTGAATTATAGAATCTTGAATTATCTAGAATTCTTATGAATTGCAGAGGAATTTAGTGGAGCTGGTGGTAAGTACTTTTTTTAATAAAAGAATATATTTGTAGGTGCCAATTTTTTTTAGTTCTTATCAAAAAATTATTATTATATTTCTTTTATTGAACCAGCGCCCCCGATAAGTTGTGAATAATCTTCATTTCAGCAAAAAGAAGAAAAATTAGTGATTGCACAAAACAGGAAGAATAGCGGAATAATTTGATACCCACACCAGTAAACTCAAAGCTTCAAACTGTGCACAAAATTTTAAAAATTTCCAAAAATTTCATCATTTTAGAAAAATTGTGGGTACGCAGTTTTGTATCCTATCCAATTCTGACTCAAAATTGTGCCTCTTTAAAGCGCCTCGAAATTGCATTTTTTTTTTACTTTGTTGTGTATTTTCTTCTCATTCCTTAATTTTTTTTATTCTATAATTCTTTTATTTTATTTTTATTTTATTTTTTAATGAAGAAAATACAGACGAACGCTAGCAATACCAAAAAAAAAAAAATTAAAAAAAATAGTCAAAAATTAACTTGAAATTTATATACAAACATTTTTTAAAATTAAGTAAATCAATAGTCACCCATTTATTGTGAACAGAGGTCTATGTATCAGGTCAGTCCATAAGTTCGTGCGTATTTTACCCATAATTTCACTTTTGTACGATTTTTGCATACAAAAAATTATTCGCGGAATATAACGGAACTATTTATATAATATTTTCTTTGATATATTGTGCATTCAACAAGTGATTTTAATCGCGGATAGAAGCACGTGTTGTTAAAAAATAAAATGGAATCTTCGAACGCGTATAAGAGGCGTATTTTGGATTTTTTTTATAAAAGTGGTAAAAAGGCAACAACTGCTGCTGCAGAAATAAATACTGTTCACGGAGAGGACACCGTGAGTGCAAGGACTGCGCAAAAGTGGTTTTCAAAATTCCGAAGTGGTAACTGCGACGTGGAGGATGCCCCGCGCGCTGGTCGTCGTGAAGTCTTTAACTCCGACGCCTTGCTCGAACTCGTGGAAGCTGAACCACATTTGACAGTCGATATGAAAGCTCAGAGGTTATATTCATCGCTTGAAACAGTTCACAGGCACCTGGTTCAGTTGGGAAAAGTTTCAAAACTGGGAAAATGGGTTCCGCATAGACTTTCCGTCGCCAACCTTCAGCAGAGAGTGAATGTGTGTTCTCAGCTGCTGCAACGGCTTGAAAATGAAAGTGTTTTGAACCGTATCGTTACTGGTGATGAAAAATGGGTCCTTTACAATAATCCTGTTCGCAAACGCCAGTGGTTAGATAAAGATGAAACCACAGAACTGACCCCTAGAGATGGCCTTCACCCCAAGAAGATGTTCCTGTCTATTTGGTGGTATATGGCCGGTATTGCTTATTATGAACTTCTGGAACCAAACCAGACGATAACTGCTGATTATTATTCCCATCAGCTATCAAACCTGAATGAGGCGCTTAAAAAAAATCGACCGTCTTTAGTGAATAAACGCAGAGTTTTGTTTCACCACGACAACGCAAGACCTCATACCGCAAGGCAAACCTTTGGCAATGTGAACGAGCTCGGATGGGAGCTAATGCCGCATCCACCATACTCTCCGGATATTGCACCTTGTGATTATCACCTTTTCCGTGGACTTCAATCCCATATGAATAACAAGAACTACTCCTCTAAAGAATCTATAAAAGGGACATCGAAGCGTATTTTGGCTCCAAGGACAAACAATTTTTTGAGCAGAGAATTAAAAATTTGCCTAAACGTTGTGAAGGCTTCGTAAATAATGAAGGAAAATATATTGTTGATTATTAAATACTTTAAACATCTCTTTTAATAATTTTAAAACCACCTTCAAAAAACGCACGAACTTATGGACTGACCTGATACAATTCATGCAATTTCGTGGTGACTACTCCGGATAAATGTGCTGGTACGTCATCGTGGTGAAACAGTACCTTATTTTTCGCCAAATGCGGTCGCGTCTCCTTTAATTTGTTGTGGAAGCGGTCCAATAACTCGCTGCAGTATAGGCCAGTGACCGTTCTTTCCCTAAAAAATCCATGAGGGTGACGCCTTTCGCATCCTAAAAAATCGCAGCCCTGCCCTTTTCGGCCGATGGGACTGTCTTCTTTGGAGCAGATTCACCCGGCGAAATCCACTGCTTTGATTGTTGTTTAGTTTCTGGTGTGTAATGATAATCCATATTTCATCAACGGTGACAACTCGACCCTCAAATTTCCTCGGATCTCGCTTAGATTGCTCCAGGCACTGCTTCGAAGTTAACAGCTGCATCCGCTTGTTGTTGCTTGGCCGACATTTTTTTCATCGCCAACTTATCATGCCAAGTATTAATTGCCGTTCTGGTTAACACACCTACAACCTCTGTTACTTCGCGCATTTTAAGCTATAGCCACTTGTAAACTACTGATAGATAGGGAAACCATCAATAAGATAAATACAGGTTGGCAAAACCTCTGAACATGCGAACTAAGCAAACAGACAAGACCGAAATGGAACAGCGGTCGATTAAAAAGCTTATTAAGATTTAACAGAGAAGCTATAAGAAAAATGATAGGGATAATAACTGGTCATTGTCTGATAGGCAGCCACGCTAGAAGGTTAGGACTCCCGTACTTCGATTTATGTAGAAGCTGTCTTAATACAGAAGAAGAGGAAACAGTCAGGCACCTTTTATGCTTAGCGAAAAGGAGGCTCCGCACGCTTGACATGGCATTTTTAATTGATGTAGCGGACATAGCGCATCTAAAACTAATGAAGTTTTGCTCGTCTATTAATGCTACCGGATGGTTTGAAAAGGAACACGGATAAGCTCCAGTGGTATCACAATGGACCTGCGAAAGGTCTAAGTGTGTCGCTACGACAACCACCCAACCTACCTATCTACCTACTTCACCCACTTTTGTTCGTCGATCAGCGATAATCATGTCATTAACATTTTGAATGATTTCCTCGGTAACCACGTCTGCCGGGCGTCCTGGTCGCTCCTCATCAAAAACGGATGTTCGCACACGTTTAAAATCGTTGAATGATAGATGGCAAAGCGTCCCCATAGACATCATTCGACTTTGCGTTTATCTCCTCGCTTTTTTTTCATCCAAAAACAAGAAGCAAATTTCCGTTTTTTCCATCTTTGAGAAAATCACGAAACGGCTTTTATTCGAAAAGCTGTCAAATCCTAACTCACCAATCAATCAGTTCGAAGTTTTTTTGGCCATCGTTTTATAGATGGCAGCACACGATGCTAATACCAACTTTCCTCAGGAACGCCTTCTGTCATCAAACACGGGTAATTATTGAACCGCCCTCGTACACATCATTACATTGAATCCTCATTGGCATCCCAATTCATTAGGTAAAAACTCAAAATATATAATTCGACGCTCCTGACTGTGAAACTGGCTGCTTTTGCATCTTCTTCCTATTTGACAATAGAAGTAGCTCCGTATAGCAGCAGCAAAAAGTGCTTACTCCATAAATTCAAATTTTTCTAAATTTCTAGTTGAGTGTTCAAAATTCTCTTCCTCCTTCTGTCTGCCAGCATCTTAAGTCCGTCTAAATGTGATTTTCAAACATTTGTTTCCCTACATTTTTTCGAATATTTGCCCTTTCTCTCTCTTCAACTCACTGTATGCTCGCATTCTGCTTGGCTCTCGAACGCTGGCCAGCGTCTTTTTTTACCTGATGCAATGAGGCGTTCTTTATCGGATTACAATAATTTTTCTTTTTTTTTTGTGAAACATAAACACTTAAAAAAAAAAATTAAAACCTAATGCATTTATTCGGTGTGAAAAACTGAATTTTTTCAACCAAGCCACTTTGAGCTGACAATTACTTAAAAATAATTCGAGCAATATTTTCCAATATTTCTACGAAATTTGCACAAAGCCAATTTGTGTTTTAAAATGAAGAGAAAAACTATTTGTATGAATGTTCGTAAATGGTTATTACAAATTGCCAAATTACACTTTTACATCGCACAATTGATTACAACCAATGAATTCCACACAAAAAAAAAAAAAACAAAAAAAAAGGAAATAAAAATAAAAGTGACATGGAAATACTAGTAATGAACTGCTCCATACAAATTGCGGACATTTATGATATTTCAAATTGTTAAAATGAAGCATAAAACCAAAAAAGAAGTTGGAAATATAATAAAAGTGTGGAAAAGAGGTAAAGAAACTGATATGAACTGGCTGAAAAAAAGGAAGAGAATTAAAATGAATTTTCGTGAATATTTTAACACCCGCTCACATACATACTCTATTTTTTTTTTTTTTTTTTCATTTATTGCCCAAAATCATATACATACTCTACATACGAGTACTGGTACATATTTGAATTGGATGAATATATTTAATAAGAAAAGAAAAAAAAAAGTAAAAAAATTTTTAATATATGCTAATATACTAGGTTGTTCGATAAGTTTTGCGATTCGATAAGAAAGGGCGTTAGGATAGGTTAGGTTGAAGCGGTTGTCCTGTGGAACACACTCAGGCTCATTGCCCATTGTGATGCCGCGTGGGGAGCTCGTGCCTATCTCTCCTAAAACCAGTGTGTGCTTTTAAAAAATTTTAAAATATTTCTGATTTATGTAGAACTGAGGTCTTCCAACTCATTAAAAAATTGTCTACCCAGAATAGTAAACCTGCGTCTGGAAAATGTAGATATCATTTCCGGATATCGCATCACACTGTATCAGTGTCGTGGCTTTTATTATTGCCATCAGTGCAGCCTGAAAGACAGTACAGTAGTCGGGGAGCCGAAAACTGAAGGAGATCCCCAGATGTTCGGAATATACACCTCCACCCACCCTGCCCTCGAGCTTTGAGCCATCTGTATATGCATGGATGGACTCGCCCTGTCTCACATCGTCCCGTTCCCACTCTTCTCTTGAGTGTAGGAGGGTCGTAAACGATGTAATGGCAAGTATAGGCGGGAGTGCATAGCCCACTAGTCCGGGAAGCCCCAAAGTGCCAGCCAGGATTTACCGTGACCATAATCCGTGTTTGAGTGTTCAACCTTATTGCCGCACTGCTAACGTTATATATTGCCTGCAAATCTACCGGAAGGAGGTTTAATGTCGCACATAATGCTTTTGATGGTGTGGTTGACATAGCGCCGGTTATCAGAACAGATGATAGTCTTTGAACCTTGTCAAGTTTCTTGATGTTCACACCCTTCTGAAGGGCATTGCTACTAGTTTGTTATGTCGGTACACTTTTCCCGTGAAGTTTCATTCCAATCTGTCAATTCATTCTGTGCTTACAAGCCTTTTAGTATCGGCGTCACAGTGTTTTCTATAATGGAAAAAATCAAGCAACGTACAGTGATTGACTTCTTATTTTTGGAAGGTTTAAAAGCAAATGAAATTTATGAATGAATTTATGAACGTCGAAAGTGGACCTTTCCTTCTACAGTAGAAAGTAGAACTTAAACGTGCTCCTACAACCTTGAAGTCGATCCACGTCAAGGACAACCAAAAACAGCAACAACACCAGTAATCATCAAAAAAATACAGGATATCGTATTGGAAAATCGTCGAGTGACATGAAGAGATTTAGTAGAAGCCGTAAGCATCTCATTGGGCAGTGCAAGCAATATTTTGACTGAAGTATTGGGTTTCAGAAAGCTGTGTGCACATTGGGTGCCACCTACGCTAGCAGAAGAACAAAGACACATTCGAATGCGACTTTTTCAGCAACATTTAGAGCTTTTCGAAAGCATACAGTGAATTTTGTCGACTACTTTCAATACCTTGGAAGTGAGATTACGATGGATGCTGGTGCAAAGAAAGACATACAAACCAGATTAGCAAAAAGCGCAGGAGCTTTTGTCAGCTTACGAAAAATCTGGAACTCAACCAGCTTTTCTGTGAAGACAAAATTGAACTTGTACAAATCCAATAACCTCACAGTTCTTTTATACGATTGCGAGACAAGTTAGTGACAGCCTTACAAGCAAGTTACAAGCCTTTATAAATAGAAGACTGCGTCGCATTTTCAAAATGTGGTGGCCCAACACTATAAGCATCGCGCCATTATAGCAACTACAATAATAAAAGGTGTAAATGGTGTGGGATCGGGCACACTTTACGCAAACCTCCCGGGGAAATCTGTCGCTAGGCACTTGAGACTGGAATCTCCAGCGGAGCCGGAAAACGTCATGGCGCCGTACTGTTTTCAAGAAGGCAGAGAATGCTGGAAAATCATGGCTGGAGATAAAGGAGTTAGACAAAAATCGAACGCGGTTCAGATGTTTCATCTCAGCGCTATGCTTCCACAGGAGTTAGAGGAAAATTATGATGCAGTGAATTTTAAGCGTCGATTCATCACTACGGATGAGCCTTGAGTCTATCGCTATGATGCCAAATCAAAGCAAGAGGCTAAAAGGTAGTGTGAACCTGGTTCTTCGGCTTCGAAACTAACTAGTTCGTGTTCCCAAATCGGTCAAGAAGGGGTTAGCAGCAGTTTTTTGAGATGCGAAAGGAATTTTCTTTGTGGATTACTTGAAAACTGGTAAAATATTTTAAAAATAAATTCTGAATATTATTGTAACCTTTTGGACCAGCTGCGGGAAAAAATTTGTATAAAAGACTCAGTTTGTACAAGAAAAAAGTTTCATTTTTCATCAGCGCAAGAACATTTTGGCAATGGCTACAATCCATGAATTAAAGTTCGAATTGTTAGAGCAGCCACCATATTCACCAGGTTTGGTCGCTAGCGACTTCCATTTGTTTCCAAACCTCAGAAAAGTGCATGCCCGGAAAGCGTTTTTCATCAAATGATGAGATTATAGCAGCTGTGGAAGTGTATTTTCGGGCCCTTCCAGATTCTCACTTCTGGGATGGAATCTCGTTGGAACAAGCTTATTGATGTTCAGAAAGACGGTACTGAAAAATGAAGTGTATTTTAAACCATGTACGAGGGGTGCCTTTCATATTTCGGGATTTGGCAACCCTGGTGTTGCAATCTGGCAACTGACAGCTGTATCGCAAGGTTTGACATTTTTTGTCTTTTACGTACTCAGAACGTTTTGAAATACCAGCGCTATTTGTGTTGTTTACAGTAACTTAAAAGATTCATCTCGGTCCAAAAATGGAATTGAATCGTGAACATTTTCGTGCGATTATTTTTTACAACTTTCGACGTGGATTAACTCAGCAACATTGCATGCATGAACTTAATTCATTTTTTGGCGATGAAGCTCTATCAAGGACCAGTGTTTATCGATGGTATGGTGAATTCAATCGTGGTCGTAGTTCACTCCAAGACGAATTTCGTGAAGGTCGTCCAAAATCAGTTGTTGTTCCGAAAACCATTGATGCTGTGCGCGAACTGATATTGCAAGGTCGTCATGTGACCTATCGTGAGATTGAGACAATCTTAGGCATTAGTGGGACCAGCATACATCCAATATTGCATAAACATTTGACTGTATTTGACTCAAAAAATACGATCGCGGGGCTTCGAAACACGTCTATGACATCGTGACAGGTGATGAATCATGGATTTACGCGTATGAGGCCGAAAGTAAACAGCAGTCGACTGTATGGGTGTTTCAAGATGAGCCAAAACCAACAAAAGTTTTTCGTGCACGAAGCACTTCCAAGCAAATGGTCGCCTGTTTTTTCGGAAAAACTGGACATGTCGCAACCGTACCACTAGAACAACGCAGAACAGTAAATTCTGAGTGGTACACAACCATTTGTTTGCCAGTTGTCTTCCAAGAAATTAGGAAAACCAATCGCCGGACCAAAAGACGGATCACTCTTCACCAGAACAATGCGAGCTGTCACACATCGGCTCAAACAACTGCATTTTTGAGCACCCAAAACATCGAATTAATGGGTCATCCGCCGTATAGTCCTGACTTGGCACCGAATGACTTCTTTTTATTCCCGTACGTAAAAAACAAACTGAGAGGTCAACGTTTTTCGACACCTGAAGAAGCGGTTGCGGAATTCAGAATGCATGTTTTGGAGGTACCTCATTCAGAGTGGCAAAAGTGCTTCGACAATTGGTTCAAACGCATGCAAAAGTGTATAGATCTTCAGGGAGAATATTTTGAAAAACAATAAAGTGATTTTCGATGATTAAAATTTGTTTTTGAACTGCGATACTTATAGAAGAACCTAGTCTATGTACGATGGTGGCTAATTACACATAAAACATGTAGCTTTGTATTATTAACAGTAACTTCAAATAGTTTTAATTATTATTAAACCCAACAGTTACCCACCTCCCGCCAAAGCAACAAAAAGATCGTAGTCCGCTTGACGTAAGGATAATTTTTGTTTTGGCGCTGGGCCAAGAAAGGCAGGAGTTTGATAAGCAATGAGTTAGTAAAACAATACGACTAGAGGAAAAAAATCATTAGCTGAGTGAAATTTAGAGACGTAGTATTATTAACGATTTATTGAGAGAGGATAATGTCGTTTGCTTGATGGTACAAAGCGAATTAGATATGAAAGGAATTTGATCCATTGACTCTTATCGTTTCTACAACCAATCCCAGCAGACTCCAATGCAGGAGAAGGTTGATATATCTCGGCCATTTGCAGTCCGAAGAAAGGCACATAGCGCCATCTTAAGTTGAATACGGGAACTGAGTCTGGATGAGGTACTGTAGTGAGTAGATAGCACAAAAGATCATTAGGTCGTAGTGCAAACCCCCAATAAATCTAAATCTAAATCCAGCGAATCGCGATACTCTAGGGATGTACAGAGACGTCCACCAGCTGTTAGTTGCTCTTCTAGTTTTCGCCTTAACTTGTGAAAATAGCAAACTCAGAGGGGCTTGTGTGCGTGGCCTCGATACACAAATTTATGTTCCAGACTGTTTTTTCGTTAATATCGATAAGAGAAGACCAAAGTGCAATGCGTATATAACGTTGGGTAGAGTTCGATAAAGAAGTTTTTGAGATATAAAAATTTGTCTGAGAGTGGGCGGCGCCACCATTATTTTCAAAATTTTTAATCAATCATTCCTTTTCGTTCGATCATTTTGAATGCCCTAGCAACATAGGGCAAGTGCTAGTGGTGCACCTAATTCCGTTGAGCCAACTAATTTGCCAAGTTTTCTTATCACAGAGGGACGGTTGGGCAACAGAGCATGGCTCAAGCAATTCGTCATATCATTCTGTACATTTTGGTGTATACATAGATGTTGTTTACCTTTGGCAGTGGGAACCGGTGATAATCAAAGCAATTACAGCTCGGAATGAGCTTTACAATCGCGCTTCACACGACTCAGTTCATTGCGTCGCTTCTCCTAGCATTTAAAGTATGAGCATCAACATCGTCTGCCCATCTTCTTTACTATCTTCCACGCTTTTTGCTGCCCATAATAAGAGTGTTCAAGGTCTGTTTCTTAATTCTGCTATAGTCCATCCCGACTAGAAATTTTGGTGAGGCTGGGACTAGGTGCAAATAAGGCAGCCAAACTAGACCCAAGACCCGAAAGGTATCGCCACACATCTGCCTCATTAGGCGCAGGTTCGAAAAACCGGACTTCGGTAATACTCCGGATGCCCTTCTACAAATCAGTTAGGGATTCCAATTTATGCCTAAGTGAGACACTGCCACAGATTTTCGTGACCACAACCAAATTTGGTATTGTTCTGGCATGCCAATCTTTGCCTTGCCTAACGTGGACCAGGCCCAAGGTAATAGTGAGGCGTGCCTTAGTAAGGTCTGCCTAATTCGGGCCTTACTGATTCTTCGGCATGCCTCACTGTAATTCTAGTCGGGATCCTGAATAGGTGTCCAAACCATCTCAGCGGCCGAGCTTTAGCGAAACGCACAATCTTTTGACCTGATATTAGCTGTTCGATCTCATCATTGTATCAGATTGTGTAAAATCCAGCAGCTTCCCTTATTGGTCCAAACATCCTTCTTAGGTTCTTACGGTTACTCAAAGCAGAAAAGGTAGTTCTTTATGTTTGATGTCAGTAGCCACGCTTCACAGCCATATGTTGCTACTGGTCTTATTAGCGTCCTGTGGCTTGAGCTAAGCTAAGCAAAATAACTTCTATTAGCAGCTTCTAGTCCATCATTCACGCCGATTATGTGGTCTGTAGCGCTGCTAAGGTTTAAACCCAGCTATTTAAAACTCTTCGTTTTGTGAAAAATATATGGTCCAACCTCCAGGTGGCCACAGCGTGTCGCGCTTAAAGACCTAACGAGGTATTTTGTCTTAACGACATTAGCTTCCAGGCCGACTTGCTTTGCTTTAGTAATCAACTCCAGCGTGCAATTAGCAAGTGCGCGTTGGTTTCTCGCAGAGCATAGCCGCAGATCTGGAAGCTTGGTAGCTCCAGGGTTGATATCGCTGATTACAAAATTTAAAACTAGGTTATATGACTGAAGAGAGTGTGTATCCTTGTTTCGCACCTGTGATAACATCAAATGAATCTGAAGTTTTTCCTCGTCTCACCACTTTGGATGAGGTTCCTGGCATGGTCATTGATACCATTGATGCGAGTTTCTTCGGAACTTCGACGAAGTCTGTCTCTATAGATGCTATCAAAAGCTTTTTTAAAATTCCCAAATAGGCAGTAAATGCCAAGACCCTGTACACAAAATTTTTTAAAAATTGTATACAATACATTAGTAGTTGATCTATTCGCTCTGAATTCACATTAATACTCGCCCAGAATATCTTCTGCCACCGGATTTATTATCTCGAGTAAGCTAGTGAATACTTTATAGGCCGAGTTTAAAATGGCGATGCCTCAGAAATGGGAACAATCACGTCAAATATCGTCATGTTGAAGGGCTGGTGTAAGAGGCTGTTAATCTGAGCTTCGAGCGAGAGTTCGTCTACTACTGTATTTATTAGAGTTGAATGGATTCATTGAGCGACAAAAGGCACTACTGGGCAAAATATTAGATAAAGCAGCCAGCTGAAGCTCTTGACTCTCGGGATGTCAACATGAAGTTCATGCAAACATACGAGTTTTGAATAATAAAGCAGCATATTTTGAATGCTATTAAAGTCAATTTCAGCCACAAATTATTATTTTTTACTATTCAGTTCATAAGATAAATAGTTACCCTCGTACAATTCATCATTCCTGCAGGCGGAAGTCGCTAAAGCGCACTCAAACCAAGCTAACAATGCTCTTATGTGCTTGCGTTGGTTTTGCTGGATGAGTGAGGGAATAGCATTTGCCACTTGCAACACGCCACATGCCGCATGCCACATGCCACATGCCGTTTGCCCACTTGCCACCTTTGGCAGTGCAATCAAGTGTAAAAAGTGCAACCTCACAACGCTTGATTGCGCATATTTTTGTATATAACATTTCCACATTTCCCCGCAGCTGAAGCGTTGTGTAGCCACTTATGCTTGAGATTGCGAGCATTCATTCAGTATTCTCCTGCCACATGCCGCAACACCAATATTACCGCTAGCGGCACTATAGCCAGTGAGTGCAATTTTTCTAAATGACATTTTTTCGTTGTTGACTTCATCACTTCATCGTTGACACCACCAACAGACGTTCGCCAAGCGGCTACATGCATACATAAACGAGTATTGTGGAATGAGGATGTGGTTGGGCATGAATGAGGCGCTTCAGTGGACTGCTCGCACATGTGCGTTTGTTTGCCTGTGTGTGTGTTTTTGTTTTTTTTTTGCTTGTTTTTGTTTGCTGCGACATCGTCAGCTACGTACGGCTCATGATTTTGCTGCCGTTATGCCCTCATTGTCACTTTGGCAATTACGGCCAACAGCTTTACGAGTGCCAGAAATTAAAATGATGATGACATGGCATGCCATCAGCCATCAGCCATCAACCATCAAGCAGCAAGTATCCGCACGTCATCCTCATCGCCAGTCGCAAATGTAATATTATGGGTGTGGAATAGAAATGAGCAGATACAGCTAGGCAGCGAGACAGAGATAGAGAGAGCGCGAGCAGGAAGGTGCGAAGTAGGGCCTTAAGGGAATCAGAGCAGTGAACGCCAACAGCTTTGGGACAGTCAGCTTGTGTGGCGGTAAGGCAAACAAATTTTTCGGATATCTTCTGGATATAAATTTTTTTAAGTGGTGATTTTTTGTTTTTATTTTTTCTGTTGCACATACAATCCCTGCGCCACATAACCAAGTGCATGAAGATGTGTCCTGCTTGTCTGCAAAATCATTTGTTTGCGGTGATAAATAAAATAGCGTCGGGGCACTTCAGGCAGTTTGGAGCGTGAAAAATCAGCACTCGCTTCTGCTGACAAGAAGGCAAAAACTTTACGAGATCGTACCTTCAAGTATGTGCATATGTAATAGTCCATGCGGTGGCATACTTTCGAAGGAAGGAATGCGGTATCTTATGCTCGGATGTGTTTGTATACTCGAATTATCAACTTTCTGTTGACACAAACACCGTCATGTTGTGCCTGGTAAAACGCTTGTCCCAGGGACAGTGTGCGCGAAGACGAAAAGTGGCTTAAATTTAAAGTAGTGGAAAATCATGGCTAGGATGCTGGACATGACCGCTAGATCCATGTGCCACCTTACACGTTTGAGAGCCTCGGTAAGTTTCGTGTTCTTCGTGTTCGACAAGTATTGGCTTCAAATTCTATCGATTGCTGGCGAGTAAAGGAAATAATTTGAATACCTAGATATGGGATTTGTCTGCATAAGTGGGTAGACTGAAACGAAGAAGAAGAAGGATGTGAAGAAGAAGAAGAAAAAGAAAAGATAGACAAAGAAATTTAAAAAAAAATAAGAAGGAGAAGAAAAAATTAAAACGGAAGAGGAGAAGCAGAATAAAAAGTAGAAAGTAGAAAAATAAAAAAGGAGAGGATAAAGGAGAAGAACGAGAAGAGAAGAAAAAAGAGGAAAATCAAGGAAGAAGAAAAGGAATAACGAGAAGAAAAAAGGAGAGCATCAGAGTGAGAAGAGAACCATAAGAAAAAATTAGAGGAAAAAGGAGACGATTGAAAAAAGAAGGGAAAAGAAGAAAATTAAGAAGGGATTGAGGAGGAAGAAAGAGAAGTAGAAGGGGAATGGGGAGGAAAAACAGGAAAAGGGAAAGGAGAATAATAAGAAGGGAAGGAAAACGAAGAAGACAAAAATTAAGAAGAAGGGACAAAAGAAGAGGAAGCGCAAGAAGAAAAATAAAAAAAATAAAAGGAATAAGAAAGTGAAGAAAAAGAAGAAGAAGAAAACGAAAAATAATTATGAGAAGAAAAGGAAGAAAATGAAGAAAAAGGAAAATATTGAAAAGTTGGAAAGAAAAATGAAGAGGAAAGAACAAGAAGAAGAAGACGTGAACACGAAATATAAAAAAAATTAGAAAAGATTTAACAGAAAATGAGGAAGAGGAAGAAGAAAACAAAAAAGAAGAAGAAGAATAGATATTAATTTGGAAGTAAAGAAACTGGGAAAAGAGAAGAAAATTAATGTGAAGAGAATGAAAAAGAGGGAAAAGACTTAAGGGGGAGAAAACGACAAGGAGGAGGAGAAGATGAAGAAAATATAGTAAATAGAAGTAAAGAATAATGAGAGCAGAGTGGATAAAATAAAAAAGAAGAAAAATATTGAAGAGATAAAAAGAAAAAGAAGAGGAGGCAAAGAAGAACAAGAGAAGTGGAAAATGAAAAAGGCCGAAAAGTTGAATATTGGAAGGAATAGGAAAAGAACAGGAGGAAAAGGATAAGATGAAGAAAATTAAAAAAATAAAAAGAAGGAAAATGGTTACTAAGTGAGGAAAATGAAGCGGAAAAATCGAAAAAACAAGAACAAGACGCGAAGAAGAAATATAAAAAAAGAAGGTACAGAAAATGAGGAAGAGGAAGTAGAAAACAAAAAATAAGAGTAGATATTAAGTTGGAAGTAAAGAAACTGGAAAAAGAGAAGAAAATTAATGTGAAGAGAATGAAAAAGAGGGAAAAGACTTAGAAACGAAAGAAAAGGACAAAGCAACTAGGAGGAGGAGAAGCTGAAGAAAATATAGTAAAATGATGTTAAAAATAATGAGAGCAAAGAGGACAAAATAAAGAAGAAAAAAATTGAAAATAAAAAAAAAGAAAAAGAAGAAGAGACAAAGAAGAACAAGAGACTAAGAAATTGAAAATGAAAAGAGGAGTAGAAGTGGAAGTGGAAGAAGACGAATGCACATATTGTTTAAGCTCTAAGCGTTATTTATATAGCATTTCCTTCCTCTAGCACAATCGCTCACTAAATTTGTGCGCTTATGAGAAAAGTGTATAAAAAATGAATATTATTTTATAGGAGAGGTAACGTGTTATGGGGAGGGGGGTTGGTTCTCCGCTCAAGAGAAGTAAATGTAAGAAAATTTTTAAGGATATACCACAAAACCGAAAAAAGTGTCCGCTTATGGGAGGTGTTCGCTTAAGAGAGGGAGAGGGAGAGACCCGAGAGAGAATGAGAGAGAGAGTGAGAGAGAGAGGGAGAGACCCGAGAGAGAATAAGAGAGTGAGAGAGAGAGAAAGAATATATATCTAAATAATTTCACAACATTTGCAGGGAATACGAATAGACAAAATTCACAAAAAATGGGGAACGGTCGACCGATGTAGGTAAACGCTGGACACAAACCCACTACTCCGAGCGTTTATCACCCAGACAAACGCAGCGATTCCAGGACCGCAGCAACGGCACAAATTACCGCAAGGCAATACCAATAAATCCGTCGCCGGAATGGATACCACTTTATAGTACGCGCAAGCACTAGGCAGGAAACGGAAATTAGCGCAAAAAGTAGGCACCGAAAAAAAAAACGCCAAAAAAATGGGGACCAAAAAACACCCCAAACAATAGGCACCACGGAAATATAACGCCAAAAAGTGGGCACCAAAATTATATTTCCTACAAGTTTGCACCAACAAACAAGCGCCAAAAAGTAGGCAGTGATATTTCTCACTAGAAATTAGCAACCACAAGCAAAAACTCAGGAAAAATGGAAGCCTAAAGTGTATCTAAGATATATATAAGGTATAGCTGTCTCTCTCCTGTTTCTCTACGTTACATCTTGTTTCTCTCTCGCGGAACAAAATGCCCAAAACGTTGCATGACCTTGAAATTTTACTCTCCATTCTTACTCGTCCATCGACGCCTTAGAAGTTTCACTTCAAAAGTAAACTGGGTCACTTCTAAGCTCAAATTAACTCCACGCACGCTTCAGTAGAAACTGGCTTTCTCGCAAGTCAAAAAAAATTTTAACTATTCAAGAAAACGTATATATATTTCATGCTTTTATTCACGGTTGAAAAATGAGGCCCTAGGGCGAAAAATGCGTGTACTTATTATTTTTTTTTTTTTTTTTTTAACATTTTTTAGAAATTAAAATTTGAAAGAACGTTTTTTATCGGCTACAAAATAACTTTGATTGCGTTTAACTTCTTGAAACTTATATTCATAAAAAGTACAAATAGTTCTACGGATTATCTACCTTAATTCCTATACTAAATACTTAGGACCGAACAAAAATATTTCTGTAATAAATAATTCATTTATTACAAACGAAAAATAGTTTGAGGCTTTCAAAAAATTTCTAAATTTTTTCACCAGAACTTCCCCACCGTTGACTGACTACTCTGTTTCTTCAACATTTTCAATTTCTGCAATATTGTCATTGCTGATGACACGTCAGCGTAATTTGATGAGAATTTTGTTGAGCTTTGTTTTCAAATGCCGAGATGTTTGGAATTTGAGGTATGATTATTACATTTTACTTTGCTCTTACTTTACAATAAAAACTGTCTTGACTACATAACCGCATTGCAGCATCATTTTTGTATGTCAGAAAAAACGGAACGAAACCTAACTAATGAAAAGGACCCATGGCAAATATTCCGCTGCTGCTTTCTTCGACTACTTTTCCGGCCTTCCAATGCCATACAAGCAAAAAATTAGCGCTAGCACAAACAAAAGAAACCGAAAAATGAAAATTGTTCGAAAAAAGTATAGCCAACTTGTCAAAGGTAATAAGCCTGTCGGCGCATACCTCTTGGCCAAGGTATTTTCACGGCTGATGCAAAGAAAAAATTAAGAAGAAAAAAAAACATTCGCCTATAGCCGTAGCGCTTCATTGAGGCGATAAATTTTTACTTCCTTTCGCCCCTTGCCTTTTGTCGGAACACTTCGACGGCGCTGTTGTCAGTAAACCGCAAATACCTGCAGAATTTGGTTGCACACATAAGTACACAAGTACACATACACGCAAACATCCATGTGCACGTATTTCTCTTTGTGCGATTGAATGAGTTCCGCTTTCTTTGCTGCTGCTGCTGCTGTTGCTGCTGCTGCTGTTGTTCTGCCCTTCACCGGAAGTGAAGAGTCATTCGCCTGCAGCTCGTGGCACCAAAGTAATTTGGCAAGGCTAGCCAAGGGTGGCGAAAAATATAGCAGCAGCAGGTGAGTAAGGGAAAGGCGAGAATGAATTCGCGGCAAGCAGCCAATTTAGCGTACAAATTGGCTTCATAGCAAATAGAGCGCCAGTGACAGCATTCGCCCAGTAGCGGCCAGCTGCCATGATATCAAAGTAAAAACTAAGACGTAGGGGGTAGAGTAAAGTAGTATGGGTAGGGAAGCAGTAAGCAAATTACAAAAGGCATATGAGAGATGAGGGATGAGCGGCGAGACAACCTACTGTTGATGGGGCTATCGTAGCGACAATGCCGCCGCCGCTGCTGGTATTGTCCAACGTTGATGCCAACACACCGGAAAGGTGTCACACGCGCTGATCTTACATTCACACGCATACACACAAGCGTACATGCAAGCACAAGCACATGGGAGAATGGAGCACCTGCCTGCCGACTGCCACAGGAGGCGGGCGTCTGCGTGTAGGTGTATTGCATTTTCTCTAGTCTGCAATTCAAATTAAAGCTAAGGCAATTTTTGCTTGTCACTTTTCGCTCGATGTACCTTTGCATATTCGTGAAGCACAAATAAACAGGCACAGCGCAGCACTGTTTGTAATGTTGCCACATGAGGTTCACGTAGTAAGTGTTGCGATTTATGCGCTCAACTCAGCTTTCGTCGCTTCTTTGCCTTGGACGGTGTGCGTTTGTGTGCTTTCATGTGCATGTGTGTGTGTGTGTGGATGTTTTTGCGTGGCCATCCTCTTTGTCATATTTTTGCTGATTTTATGCTTGCTCCTTGCTCCTACATGGCTTCTTACATCCCTGCTACATTTATCCGCATACATTCATATAAACGATCGTATGCCTGAAGGGGTCCATGCCTGAATTCTGCACTCGCCTGCGTGCACAAGAATTTCTCGAATCTTTCACAAAAAATTGCAAAAATTCCAAAAGCCATCAACGCAGGCTCTCGTGTACAGTGGGGAGATTTTGTCCCTGGTGTTACTCGAAAATAATTTAAAGTGTTTCCCTGAAAAACTCAAATTATTAAACTTTGGAATTTAAAAAAAATCGATATAAAATGGAAGACACAGAAAGATTTGACAGTCTACACTACTAAATAATGAAGCTCGTGTTTGTTCAATGAAAATATTATCAAAAAAAAAATATATACATATATAGGTATTAGGGCGGGTCGATTTAAAAATCGCTCATTGCTCTGTGAAAATCGTATTCTAGGGATCAAAATAAGAAACCTAAGGATCCATACCTCTAAGACGAGTTCTGATGTCCCCCAATTTGGGTCGAACGAAAAATCCCACTTTGACCCATTTAGAGTGCTCCAATCGAGTCCAAATGTATGACCGACCCCCACTAAATTTGGACGGCCGATCCACCCATGCCAGTGGCACACCCCCTGGAACTCCCCTGGGGGGTTCCCCATACAATCATTTCAAAATATCATCATTTTCGGCCTTTACATGAGAAAAGAAGCTAAAAAGTTCGACCCAAATTGGGGGACATCAGAATTCGTTTTAGAGGTATGGTTCCTTCGGCAAAGTTTCTTATTTTGATCCCTAGGATATGATTTTCACAGAGCAATGGACGATTTTTTTGCCTCCCCACAAATCGACCCGGCCTAATATGTAGGTATATATATATACATACACTTTTCACCCGGTTCACCAGCTTCACCACCTTCACATGTCCACCATTTTCCTAAGCCACCCACATCCACCCTCTCCTCCTGTTGATATGTCCACTTTTCACCCGGTTCACGACCATCACATGACCATCATTTTCCAAAGCCACCCACTTCCAACCACTCCTGCTGTTACTCACGCAAACTTTTCACCCGGTTCACCAGCTTCAACGTATTCACTTGTCCACTATGTTCCACATCCCTATCTGCCGTAGTTCAGTTAGTGTCCTTCGTTCCCCTACGTCTCCTAGGACAGTTATAACTGTTTCGTTCATTCGTTCAGGGTGTTCGGATCAGCTGATCGTTCAAGTACCAGTAGCAAGTTTCCACTTCCAGTTTTTTTACGCCATATACTTTCTGGTTGAACTCCTGTAATCATGGCTCTGTTTTCACGCGTTTCAGAAAGTCTGCATATGAGACATTGCCAACGCTTCTAAAAACTACTGCGTCTTTATGGGCGTCTCTGTCGCCTGCGATTTCCTCTCGTATTTACTTCGTCCGTTTGTTTCCCGTCAAGTTTTGGAGTTTTACTTTTGGCTCCTTCACGGTTTTTCTTAGCAATTAAAGCGTTCTATCCTTCAGAACTGGATTGCTCTTACGTTGATGCCGGCGTTGCCCTCAGAGTTTCATCGCGGTAGTTTTTACTCTTTCGCAACGGAATCTATTGTTCCCTTTGGTGTGCCGTCCGCACCGCACTTTATAAGGGGCGCTGTTTGCGTACTTCCGTTTTTAACTTCGGGCGCAACATTTGTGGTTGTTCCTTTTAGCAAAGGTAATAATCTTTATATCCTTATTCACTCCGCTCGGAAGCATAGATCATCGACAAGACTCTTCCATCGTACACGGTTCTGTGCTGTTGAATTTTGCATCGTCCCATGAGATATCGACATCTGCTAGCTCGCGCAACATCGACCTTCCCCAAGTAATCTTTGGCCGACCGCCCCCTTTTCTCCCTTACGTGTCCAGTGCCATTCTCGTGATGCTATCTCGGGGTTCTCTAATCGTGTGACCTATCTAACGCAATTTTCTACATTTGATTTCCTATAGAACGGGCTCCTCATTCATTGATCTCCACAGCGCGACGTTGGTGGTGTATTCGGCCAGAACATTCTACAGTTGATGCGGAGGCATTTGTTGACGAAATATTGTAAATTCTGAGTGATGGTCTTCACTGGGGGAGCTTTTTAATTGGCGGGTCCCAAACCCAGCGCACAACCAGCTATCCTGGAGTGCTTCGCCTTCTCACGTTGGCTTACTCCCGAACGGATGTTCGGAAGCTACCCAGAGGATACTTGGACTAATCCCGGAAGTTGTGAGCTGCTTGAACCATATGAAGAAGAATCGTCCTGTTCACTTCCAAGTGAAAGGCAATCTGTAACTTTCCCCAACAACCGGCCTTAACAACCGCACTGTTAGTTCCGCCTTCAAACTGGATAGAAAGGCAAAGTGAATGGGTCTGGTGGTGAACGAGGACAAAACGAAGTACCTCCTGTCTTCAAACAAACAGTCGGCGCACTCACATATCGGCACCCACGTCACTGCTAACAGTTATAATTTCGAGGTCGTAAAAGACTTCGTATATTTAGAAACCAGCACTATCATCGATAACAATGCCAGCCTAGAACACCAACGTAGAAGCTCGCATGCCAACAAGTACTACTTTGGACTAAGTAGGACACTGATATGTAGAGTCATCTCTCGACGAACAAAACTAACACTCTACAAAGCTGTCATCATGCCCGTCCTAACGTATGGCCCAGAACCGTGGACGATGACCACATCCGATGAAACGACGCTTGGAGTGTTTGAGAGGAAGATTCTGCGGAAAATTTTTGAACCTTTGCACGTTGGTAACGGCGAATATAGTCAGCGAGGGAACAATGAGCTGTATGAGCTTTACGACGACATAGACATAGCACAGCGAATAAAGATCCAGCGGCTACGCTGGCTGGGTCATGTCGTCTGAATGGATACAAACGCTCCGACTCTGAAAGTATTCGATGCGGTACGTGGTGGTAGCAGAGGAAGAGGAAGGCCTCTTCTGTGTTGGAAAGATCAGGTGGAGAAGGACTTGGCTTCACTTGGTGTGTCCAACTGGTGCCGGTTAGTACCAGAAAAAAAACGACTGGCGCGCTTTGTTAAACTCAGCCAAAACCGCGCCAATTAAGAAGAATAATAGTATGATGGTGTTGAGATCAGCCATGTTTCACTTCCGGACAATAATACTGACTTCACACATGAGCTGAATAATCGCAGCTTAGAGCACCTGGAGATTTGCGAACTCGCCCATACGGTATGCATTCGCCCGAACGCCGCCCTTGCTTTGTTTAACCCACAGTTGACATCTTCATTGGCTCGGCCGTCTGCCGTGATAGTGCACTCGAGGTAGCAGAAGCTTTCGACAAATTCCACCGGACACCCGTCAATCATTACTGGTCTTGCTTTATTGTGGTTGACCCTCATAGCGTTCGCCTTGGCGATGTTGACTTCCAGTCCGAAAGTGCGTGACTAGTCTGCCCACCTTCGCTTGCATGTCAGTGGACAAGTTTAAGTCGCAAGTTGGCACGGGTTGTCGTTTATAAGCCGAGCTGATATTTTTTTTCTAGACAATATAGGGTTATTACGAAACTTTTAAGAAGGTATGCGTAAAAAAATATTGACATACATACCAGACAACTTTTTTTTAGACACCTCCAGAGATTCACTTTTCTTGTTTTCAGAAATGCATAAAAGTGTCTTGTAGAAATTTATTGAACTAACTTGTCGATGATAAGATCAATATGATCAGGCTCCGAAAGTAACCTGAAGTTTAAGATCATGTGATGTAATGCCTTTGTATTGGTTTATGCGTATGGACCCCGAACTGTGATATATTGCCTGAAAAAGTAGTCGAAAATTCTGGGATGTGAATGACTTGCCTTAGATGTTCTCCTTGTGAACATATGACGGAATAGTTTCAAGTCATATATGTCGAGAAAATTACTACCTATTCGAAAAAATAATCGCATGCTCTTAATACTGTCATTTTTGGCTTCAATGTACTACATAAAGCATCCTAAGAAAACCGTGTTTGTGCAACAAATTTTTAACTAATCTAAGAATTATTTGCAAAGAATATTAGCGACACCTTCCCATCGCTCACTTCTCAATGCTTCGGTATTTTCGCTTTCTATAGGAATTTAAAAAGTTCGAAGAAAGTAAATTTTGCGCACTATTCCATTCGCTTTCAAAACACTGTATAAAAATTACGGTCGCATATACACAATTCATCTTTGCTTACCTTGCCAGAGTTTTTATCTTTTCGTTTATTTACAGTACTTTTTGAGCACCCACATTTTCGTTGGCTTCTTTTCAAGGATTTGGTGTGAGCAAAATTTATTCATCGTTGATTGATGCTTCAACATTTTTTTTACTTGTCTACTGTGGATACGCTTGCTGACATCAAGCGCAATAATCAAAGCGACTTCATAAAAATTGGAACGTTTTTATTGAGCTTCGCATGAGTTATGCTTCAATAAAAGTTACCTGCCTTTAAGTTCTATCAGATTTGTAATAATTTTTTTTATACATACGTAAATTTGGAAAATCACTACGAGTGGCGGTGTTTATGATTGAAAGTTATTTCCATTTAAATATTTACGTCAGCAGTTAATAAGTGCTTGATTACATCGGCCCTGTCACGTAGAGAAATGCTATTTTGGCTACAATCCTTTCAATTCGTCCTGTCTTTCCTGTCTCATTCTTAGGTAATTTGCTCCTGGTATACCAGCTCCTTTTCTCTGCTCTACCGCCAGCTGAGTTTGGCTGTTGATTATTTTGGCCGCTTGCCAAAGCAACGATTTCTCATAAGGACACATTCAAAGTGCCGAAACAAAGGCGGTGCGGAAATTTGCAATAAAAGATAGTTTGAGTGAGCAAAGAGAAGTTTTATTGACACTGCATTGCGACCCATTTTCTTGGAGAAAACTCGCCGTAAAAGCGGCGGCATTTTATGGTTGCATTGCTGCCTGATTATGCTTTTGTTCTACAACCATGAAGTTATCCCGTTGTACTTATTAGACCTGGCGTAGACAGTAAGCAGGGCAGTGCAGGTGACAAAAGAATCTGCTTTATAAATTCTTTTTTTGGGCAAATGAAGAATAAGAGATTGAAAAACATAATTTCTCCTTTCTGCATAGTTATTTGAACTTTATACTTTCATAACTTAAAATCAACTTAGAAGAAGTACGACAGCTTGACAAAAAGTAGAGACGAAATTTGCTAGGGTGATTTTCTCGAGAGACGTACATCTTTAAAGAGTACAGCATTCTCTCCTCGCGGACAACTCTGTTAAGCGGACATTTCCCATAAGTGTACACTACTTTCAGTCCGGACCACAATTCCTTAGGAAGTTGAAAAATTTAATTTGTCCTTAAGCGGACAACCCTCCCACAACATAGTATTAACTTTTTTTACATTTTTCTCTTAAGCAAATATTTTGCCAGTCTCTTTGGCACCCGCTCAAAAGAAAGTGCACTGTTTAATGATCCTAGCACGAGAAATTGGAATGGTTGTTCAATTCCTAGTTCTAGGCCCGATTAAGTATTTATGGACCAGAAATCTTTCCGTGAAATATTACAGAGAGGAGCGTTTATTTTGTTTTCATTCAATTAATAAAAAAAAAAATATTACAGCATAACTTATTTAAGCCTTTAAGTCATCTCTCTAAATTTGCATGGACTTCTCAAACGACCCTCGGGAGACTTATAATAGAAATCTGTGAGGAATGTTTATGTGGTAAATTTTAATCTGGTATCTCTCTGTTATGAGTGTTTCTGGGCGATACCCGCAGAAGGGACAAAAATACCCATCTAATGAGGAGTTAGTAATACAAATAGAAATTAATAAAAACGATTGCAATGGACTAAAATTATAATGGAACTATACCCCATTATTCCGCTTTTCTCTAAAACGTCCAAACATTTTTTAATAGGGCTCTGAGGTGTCCGAAAGAAAAATTGTATTCATTAATTTCCCATAATTTTAAATAGATGGTAACTCAAACAACAAAAACAATTTCCAATATTAAATCTGAACTAAAAAAGCAGGCGTTTGGTAATAATGCTTTAAAATGTTATTTAAATAATTGTAATTTTTGAGATTGCTCGCAACTCGCTAAAAAAACTGTAGTATTAGATCTTCCGTTAAACCTATCGCTTAAAAGCAGTATTGTTAAAATTTATTCAATTAATTTCCATTATGAAATTAGGTGGCAACTCCCCAAAAAATATTTGTTACTTTAAGCGCTCTTTAAGAACTTGCGTTTGATACCAGTGATGCAAAATTTTATTTACTAATTTGCCTTGTTTTTAAATAGGTGGCAACGCTATCCAAGAAATAATTATTGTTTTAAGCATTCTTTAAAGACTTGCAGTTTTATACCAGTAATACAAAATTTTATTTATTAATTTCTCTTGTTTTTGAAAAGGTGGCAACGCTATCCAAGAAATATTTATTGTTTTAGGAGTTCTTCAAAGATTTGCAGTTTTATACCAGTGGTGCATACATAATTGTATTTATTAATTGCCCTTATTTTTAAATAGGTGACAACTCGTCAAAATTTTTTCTGCTGTGGTAGAGTTTTTTAAACACTGGCGCCTAATACCAGTGCTGTAATATTTTACTAGCAATCTTCCTTGTTTTTAAATACGTAGGACGCAATTTTCTCCAAACATTTTTTTTGTCATTTCAAGCGTTCTGTAAAAACTTGCTTTTGACTCCAGTGGTGTTAATTGACTTCTCTTGTTTTCAAATAGGTGACACCTCTCACCAAAAAAAAATTATGAATATGAGGATTTCTCGAAAATGTTACACTCGATAGCGGTATTGCTAAATTTTATTTATTTATTTCCCTTGTTTTTAAATAGGTGGCAACTCTCTCCAAAAAAATTTCTTATTTTAAGCGTTCTTCAACAACTTGCGTTTGACACCAGTGGTGTGAATGATTTCTCTTGTTTTCAAATAGGTGGCAACACGTTCCGAAAAAAGTTATCGACATTATGATTTCTCAAAAATATTACATTCGATAGCACTATTGCTAAATTTTATTTAATTTCTATTAAAAAAATAAGTAGCAACTCTCTCCAAAAAATATTTCTTTTGTTAAGCGTTCTTCAACAACTTGCGTTTGATACCAGTACAATTTTATTTTATTGATTTCTTTTATTTGGGTGGTAATTTCCTTTTTAAATAGGTGGCAACTCGCTCCAAAATTTTTTTTGTTATTTTAAGCGTTTTGTAAAAACTTGCATTTGACACCAGTGGTGTGAACTTTAATTAATTGATTTCTTATGCTTTTCAATAGGTGGCAACTTTCTCCAAAAAAAATGATCAATATGAGGTTTTCTCGAAAATGTTGCGTTCGATAGCAGTATTGATAAATTTTATTTAATTAATTTCCATTATAAAGATAGGTGGCAACTCTCTCCAAAAAATATTTAATTTTTAAGCGTTCTTTAAAAACATGCGGTTGATACCAGTAAAATTTTATTTTTTAACTTCCCTTGCTTTAGTAGGTGGCAACTCGCTGAAAAAAATTCTTGAGAGCGAAGATTTCTCAAAAACCTTTCTACATTTACTTAAACATACATATGTACTTATATATGTGCATATACTCTCCAACCAGTTGCTAAGATAAAATAAGTAGTAAATTAATAACATTTCTGCATCGTGTAGTCAGCTGCTACAACAACAACCGAGTATATTACACTGTGGGATTTTCCTTACAAACAACAAAGGTCCACATTTTTAATTAGCAACGAGCTCACATTTTCCACAGTAAGTCGCTCCGGTTGCCCTCTCTGCATGTGCATATGTGCATACAAAATAAAAATTCCCATTTACGAATTTTTCCAATATCTTCTCAAACTTGTATCTATCATCATAAATCCATAGATATTTCCTTAGGCTTTTGTCACATATTGGGCGGCTCACTTCTCTGCTAGCCGGTCTGTCCTTTGGCCATTGCAACGCCTAAAATGGCACATTTCCGTTTATCTGTTATTGGCTGCTGCACTAAATCGAAAGATTATCTATGAAAGCAAGTATTGAAAACTCAATTGAATTCTTAACAAAATGCAATCATTTCATTTTTCACATTTTCTGTAGTTTTCATGTAGAAAGTTCCATTTGGCTGGCATTGCTATTGATGCATGTGTGCATGTGTGTTTGCTTTAGAGAATTTCTGTTGGCTGGCTCACGACTTCTGGCTACTGATAATCGCATTTCTGGCAAGAAGATTTTTACACATTGATTATGAGTTGCATGCAACGAGTATTGCATTGTTGGTAAGATTTTTTTCCATTTTTTGTTTTGAATTCGCTTGAATTACTTTGCGCCTCTGCTCGTCGGCTGGTAATTGCGATATTATCGTTGCATTTTGCTATTCTTTTGCTGTAATTGAAAAATGCATTTTTCGTTATTATATTCTTTTGCTTGGCTCCTTTTGTAGTTAACTCACCAAAGCTTTCTCACACAGCTCTTCTTTTGATATTAGTTGATAGTTCTTTTGTGAATTTATTATGCTTAGCGGTGCACAAACTTTGTTGGCTTACAATTTAACACAAGCAAGCTTTCAAAAAAAAAAAAAAAGAAAGTATAAGAAAAAAATAAGCCACAACTGAAAGCTGTTTTATAATCCTTTTAATGGAATTTTTGCTTTCAATTAAGGTAAAATTTTAAAACCATTTTCGCGCATTCTTTTGTTAATTAGGTGTAATGTGGCTTTGTGTTACAAATTCGCCTTTAGCCGCCTTTTTTCGCTTTTCCACAACTATGGCTGAGTAGAGAGTAGAACAAGCAGAAAATAAGTGAAAAAATTTGCCTTTAGAATAAAAGAAAGCAGTAGCAGCAGAGAAGTGTGTACGGAAATCATTAGGTGTGAATACGCAATTATGCCGCCACATCAGATTGGCATTTCCACATGCGCCTGCTACGTCCTTTACCAACATAAGCAAGATAGAATGCATGTAGGTCTAGGCACTGCATGTATCGGTTGCATGGCGCCTATACTTTCTGCTGCTGCTACGGGCATATATTCTGCTCACAGTGCCCACCATCTAGAGTAGCAATTACTGACAGATTAGGAGCTACTTCAGACCATTTCAAAGCCATGCAATTGGCAGCTGTGGCATTGGACGGAGGGGTCGTCTACCTGAACTTAGTTCACCTTACTTTTCATCCGCTTGTATGCATTCTTGCATTCGCCCATGTAAGTTGCAACTATTGAATGCAAAGCGAAGCTTTTTTTTTTTTTTTTCTTTTAATAAATAAATGAAGAATAGCACCGGCAAGCGGGAGGCAGCGTACTTTCTTTACATTACTTTTGCATTTCTTTGCAAGTTTGCGCACTTTTTTCACTTCCAATTCCTTCACTTTTCCAGGCGCATTCCGTGCACGGGGGCTCGAAAGAGTTGAAAGAGGGCTGCAACTCATTAAAAATGTTACTCATTCATAGTTATTTTTTTAATCATTAAGCCGTAGGCAAATGCATACGCACATACACACAATATTGTGCTTAAATGAAATTCTCATGTATGTATGTGTACCCACACACAAGCGCACACTTGGTGGCCTGGTGCTTGAAATTTCGCACTAACGATGGTTTCTTTGCGTTGATTTAATTACAGTGTTGCAGTCGGAACCGATACTGTTACGTCGCGCCCGTCATGTCATAACGGAAACGAAACGAACACAAGATGCAGCCGAAGCCTTGAAGGCACGCGATTTTACAAAGGTGAGTGCATCCCCCTTCAGTTATACTTTTTAATTAATGCATAACTACAACTACATATATAGGTGCATGTGTATGCATGCCTATGTTGGCATGTGTGTGTGTGGTTATGAGCTTTTTGACGAACAAGAACACGAAACTAACGAATTAAATTTAACTACGTTATATTTTCCATTTATAAGTATTTTCAATAGTCTCTGAAATTTCTTGTATTTGACATTTAAAATTTTTCGCTTAAGTTCTCACATTGGCCTATCATTGCCTTTCTCCTATAGAATTTTTTTACTTCTTACCACATAAGCAATTTAGACCGACCTCAAAAATGTGCACCAGTCACCGTCAAAATAACCTCAATTAGAACTTCGAAGTGTGGTCAAGCTTTACCCTATTGAGTCTTTCGACTGCTGTCGTCAACTTGTACCGCCAAAGTACTCTCAGAATAAAAGTATTTAGGACCATTCACATTCTCATCATCTGGTATCGCTAGGGACCTAAAGGTCTATGCGTGGCATGTTGCCAACCAGGCTAACCTAACTTAACCTTCACATGAGTTCAAAGAAGAATTTATTAAGAAGTATTTATGAAATGTGCAAGGAGGATCGATGAGATGGTGCATTACCATGCATTAAGCGCCAGCTTCCTCCTTCGCGTTATTCAGGATGAATTCGACGAATGAGACTCAACAAACGCTTCAAAACGTCAAGATAGAAAATTGAATTGACCCAATTAATTGGGTTGGTGCGTGATAACCATTCGGGAGTGTGTAGATTCGAATCATCGTGCATGAAACAGTGAAATGGTAGAAAAAGTTTTTTCTAATAGCTGCCGGCTCTCGGCAGGCAATGGTAAACTTCCGAGTGTGTTTCTGATATGAGAAAATTCTTCATAAGAACCATTTGCGGTTCGGAGTCATGTTAAAAATGTAAGTCCCTCCATTTGTGGAACAACATCAACACGCACTTCACAAAATAACTGGAGGAGCTCAGCGAAATATCTTGCAAAAGTGTAAGCGCCAACTATTATTATTGTTAAATATATACAGGGTGCATCATCTTTTATGCCAGTATGTGAACGCTGAATAACTTTGTCATTTACCAACCGATCGACTTCAACATACATCTTTTCGATACGTTAATTCAGTACAGTTTCAACCATGGATCACTTCACACCGAAAAATACGCTGAAATAGTGACGCTAGTCGTTCTATTGTTCTAACTCAACGCGCATATCGCAAAAAGTATCGCGACAAATAGGCACCGTCTGACAATAATATTCGTCGTTTGCTGTCGTCAACATGCCGTTCAGACGTTCCAATGATCTTGTTGAAGCATGAGAGAGAGCCTTACCCAGGAGCCAACAGGATCGTATCGTCGTCACGCTCAGCATATGCGGCGCATTTTAAGGGATAATTTAAATTTCTTTCCGTATAAAGTGCAATTGACAAAAAGAATATTGCCGACAGACCATTCACGTCGCTTAGAATACGGCCAAACAGTCGTTCTAAGGGTTGACACTGAACCCAATTTTTGGAAGCAAATTTCAATGACTGACGAAGCACATTTTAACCTCCCTGGCAGATGAATAAACAAAATTACCGTATTTGGGGAACTGAGATTCCACACGAGTTCCATGAAACGCCATTATATGACCGAAAAGTAACTGTGTGCCGGCATTTGTGCCAAAACCATCGGTGCGCCATGCAACAATTGAATTTCTGCAACGAAAATTCCCGAGACGTCTAGTGACAAGAAGAGGTGACATCCCCCATATCATCTGACTTAACCCCCCCGGACTTCTTTTTGTGGGGTTATCTGAAAAATGAGGTTTACGCCAACAATCCACAGACTATTGACCAGCTTAAGGCAAACATTTGTGCCGAAATCGACGCTATAAAACCGGAAATGTCAGACAAGCTGATGACAAACGCAGAAAAACGATCGCAGTTTGTGATTGCTAATAAAGGCGAACACTTGATTGATATTTACAAAATAGTTTTATAACATTTTAAATAACCAAACCAAATAAAAATACCTCATTTATACGAATCAGTGGGTTTTTTCAAAGTTTTGCAATATTTTCATACCGACGTAAAAGATGGTGCACCCTGTATAAATAGGTGGTCTTAAGCAACAAGCCATACTCAGTAGATATTGCAACATTCGATGAATGGTTCTTTCGAACCCATGCGGTATATTTAGGGTGGCCTTCGCTTTCACAGAGCCTCGGAGTCTTAGTTATTTCTTCCTGACAGTTTTTTAACCTCCTTTAAATTTTTTTAAAAATTATTAAATATTTCACTAAGTTCTATTTAGCTTTCCTTTTATGTATCATCTAGCCACATTGTCGTAATTGCCGATTATTGCCATGTGTTAGTTGGGAGTGACATTTCTTCGCTTTATTTACATTTTTTTCCAAGTTTCTTCTACTCCTTCGCGCAGCCAAATCTCTCTCTCGCAACTGCAGTGTTGCCTAGTATTGGATATAAAAAAGCACTAAAATGTCCATTTAAAGAAAAGAAAATACTAAATTTTGATTGAACTACTTAACGAACTTTGCATGCGTGAAAATTTTTCTTTACTGTGTTGATTTTTTTAAATAAATATGTTATGGTGATGAAGAGACTTTATTGAAAAACAGAATTTTTTGGGTCATTGTGAATCACCTTGTCGGACTGCAATACAGAAATTGGTGAAGAAATTCGAGCTGTTGGTACAAGTTAGTAATGTGAAGAATAAAACTCGTGCACGTCGCTCAAGAAAATATTGCTGTTGTAGCCGAAAGTGTTGAAGAAACCCCAGGTTTGTCCATTTCACGTCGTTCTTTGCAATTAGGCATTCCACAAACGTTATTACACCGTATTTTGCATAAAGATTTGGGTTTTAAGGCTTATAAAGTCCAGTGAACACAAGAACTCAAGCCGGCCGATCATCAACAACGTCGTGTCTTTGCTGATTGGGTCGTTGAAATGCATGAAAATGATCCGGAATTCCATCGAAAAATCATCTTGAGTGATGAGGCCCATTTCCATCTCGGTGGCTTCATCAACTAGCAAAATTGTCGGATCTGGGGCTCAGAAAATCCAAGAGTTATTGTTGAAAAGCCTCTCTATTCTCAACGTGTGACTGTTTGGTGCGTTTACGGTGAATGGATTGCGTTCTCGAAAGATGATTAACAATTTTTTATGGACGGAATTGGATGGTATTGATCTGGACAACGTTTGTTTTCAACAAGACGGCGCTACGTGTCACATAAGCATCGAAGCCATTGATGTTTTATCAAAATAACAACTTTTATTGAAAAACCCTTTACTATGAATACACCCTATGGCTTTAACTCGTTTTAAATGTTAAGAAGAATTGAGAGAAGAAGATCCAAAGTTTTGCATAACCTCAAAGGGAGCATAAATTGCGATTTGCTCTTTGAGAACATTAAATTTTATAAGAGTCAATAAATTTTTAACAGCATTGACATTTTCTCAGCATAAGCTTCAAATGCAAGAGTGGCCTGTTGTAGCCTTACATAATTACATAAACTTTTTTTTAACTTACAGTTTTAGTAGCTTTAAATTAAAAAAAAAAAAATCAAAAATGTTCGCCGTTTAGGTATAAAAAAGCACGCAATTCCTTGCGCAGATCAAAGGTTTGGCAGCACTGCACAACTACACCAATGTGACGACACGCAATCTCTGACGCGCGCAGTCTTGTTTCTATCATTCTTGGACCATAAGTATGAATTACAGAAATGGGCTATTGATGATGTTCTTCCAGGATTAAAATTATATGCAAAAATGTTGGATTTCTTTTTCCACAAACTTTTTTTCTGGTCTAGGCAAAAAATCTATATTTGTGCTGCGTTATTTACGCAAAAAATATATATTTTATATTATTTGAAAGCTGTAAAGAAATGTCCGCGCTATTTTTTCTATTCACCATTTCGTTAGTGCATTTGAACTGGTATTTTCCATGTTGTGAACTAAAAAATTGTTGTAATTATTTTTTTATGTTAACTTTAGCTTTAAGGGTAGGGCCGTGTATACCAACCTAACCAATGCGTTTTTTGCAATATTTTTTTAAATTTAAAGTTCATTTTTACAGCAAGCATTTGCCTCAGAAAAGCATTTGCTCAATGAAAAGGTTTCTTAATTTCTTTCCAACAATTAAGTAATTGCCTTTGCTATTCGAAAGAAAATAATCAAAAACCTGCTAAACCTTGCTTCTTCTTCTTAATTGGCGCGATAACCGCTTACGCGATTTTGGCCGAGATTAACAAAGCGCGCCAGTCGTTTCTTTCTCGTGCTAACCGGCGCCAATTGGACACACCAAGTGAAGCCAAGTCCTTCTCCACCTGATCTTTCCAACGCAGAGGAGGCCTTCCCCTTCCTCTGCTACCACCAGCTGGTACCGCATCGAATACTTTCAAAGCCGGAGCGTTTGTATCCATTCGGACGACATGACCCAGCCAACGAAGCCGCTGGATCTTTATTCGCTGCGCTATGTCTATGTCGTCGTAAAGCTCATACAGCTCATCGTTCCATCGTCTACGATATTCGCCGTACCCAACGTGCAAAGGTCCAAAAATCTTACGCAGAATCTTTCTCTCGAACACTCCAAGCGTCGCTTCATCGGATGTTGTCATCGTCCAAGCTTCTGCGCCATACGTTAGGACGGGCATGATGAGAGTCTTGTAGAGTGTTAGTTTTGTTCGTCGAGAGAGGACTTTACTACCCAATTGCCTACTTAGTCCAAAGTAGCACTTGTTGGCAAGAGAGATTCTACGTTGGATTTCAAGGCTGACATTATTATCGGTGTTAATGCTGGTTCCTAAATACACGAAGTCTTTTACAACCTCAAAATTATAACTGTCAACAGTGACGTGGGTGCCGATACGCGAGTGCGCCGACTGTTTGTTTGAAGACAGGAGGTACTTCGTTTTGTCCTCGTTCACCACCAAACCCATTCGCTTTGCCTCTTTATCCAGCTTGGAGAAGGCAGAACTAACAGCGCGGTTGTTAAGGCCGATGATGTCAATATCATCGGCATACGCCAACAATTGTACGCTCTTATAAAATATTGTGCCTGAGCGATTAAGTTCTGCGGCTCGTACGATGCTCTCCAACATCAGGTTAAAGAAGTCACACGACAGCGAGTCACCCTGTCTGAAACCTCGTTTGGTATCAAACGGCTCGGAGAGGTCCTTCCCAATTCTGACGGCGCTGCTGGTGTTGAGCAACGTCATCTTACATAGCCGTATTAGTTTTGCGGGGATACCAAATTCAGACATAGCGGCATACAGGTAACTCCTTTCCGTACTGTCGAATGCAGCTTTGAAGTCGACGAAAAGATGGTGTGTGTCGATTCTCCTTTCATGGGTCTTTTCCAAGATTTGGCGTATTGTGAATATTTGTTCGATGGTAGACTTTCCAGGTCTGAAGCCACACTGATAAGGTCCAATCAGTTGGTTGACGGTGGGCTTCAGCCTTTCACACAATACGCTCGCTAGAACCTTATAGGCGATATTTAGAAGACTAATCCCGCGGTAATTGGCACAAATTGCAGGATCGCCCTTCTTGTGGACTGGGCAGAGCACACTTAAATTCCAATCGGCAGGCATGCTTTCATCCGACCATATTCTGCATAGGAGCTGATGCATGCACCTTACCAGCTCCTCGCCGCCATGTTTGAATAGCTCAGCCGGCAGTCCGTCGGCGCCCGCGGCTTTGTTGTTCTTTAGCCGTGATATTGCTATTCTCACCTCGTCATGGTCGGGTAACGGAACGACAATTCCGTCGTCAACGATTGGGGTATCGGGATCTTCACATTCTGTATGACATGCGCAGCTGTCACCGTTTAACAGGTTCGAGAAGTGTTCCCTCCATAATTTAAGATTGCTCTGTACGTCAGTCACCAGATCGCCGTCTTTGTTCTTACAGGACAACGCCCCGGTCTTAAAACCTTCTGTAAGCCGCCGAACTTTCTGGTAAAATTTTCGGGCGTTGTTCCTATTGGCCAGCATCTCAAGCTCCTCGCACTCACGTATTTCGGCCTCTCGTTTCTTCTGCTAAACCTTGCACCTTTGTATTAATTTCCAAGCTTAACTAATTGTTTTCAACAAAACTAATGAAAATCCGAATATCTACGAGTAACTTCAATTGCAGCAACAATAAAAAGCGCAATAGCGCATTTGGCATTTCAACCTTCAACGACCTGAACGCCAGCTTAGACTCCACCTCTATAAGAACAACTACAAGCGAAAAGGCATAAATGTGTGTATGGGTGTGTAGTTGAGTGCATGTATAGTATGTATATGTATTTGAGATTGAGGCTCTACAATAATTGCAGCACATTCAGTGTGAATGGTACATGCAAATGATGTACGTACAAGTACAAAAGAGCAATGCTCATTAGCTTCAAATTACATACGTTTGACCCCACATGAACTGCATTGCTGACGGCGAAAACTCTTTTTGTAACGAATGAAAATGTATGCTTGTATGTATGTGTATATGCGGCTGTGCTGGCGTTTTTGTGAATCACTTTAGTTTTTTGCTTTGCACTGCAAGTAGTTTGAACTGAAAGTGGGGTAGAGTGAGTGAGAGAGAGAGAGAGGGCAACCGAGAAATAGGGAAATAAATGAGGGGCATGTGAGATGTGGAGAAAAATGTAGGAGCTCTAATTTTCAGCAGCAAAGGCGCGTAGCAATGTGAATGGATTGGTAGAATGAAATTTTGACTGCTTCTATTCGGTAAAAATTAGCGCTACTGAGCCTTTGTGCAGGCGCTTCAATTATGGCACTTGGCTCTCGGTTCGACTATGCTGTACAGCTGTTTCACTGTTCGTTGATTATGAGAGTGCAATGGAGGCGGGTTTTTGTTTTTTCATGGAAATCGTCTTGTATTTGCTCGCGCTATTCACGCAATTCATGTAATTTTAAATGTAAATGGTAGAAGTGATTAAGAATGGAAGAGTATAAAAAATCTAAGCGCATACAAAAATATGAAATCGTTTGGAAATGTGAGACGTGAATGAAAAAAAATAAAAAATTATGCGAAGGGAAAAAATTTTAGCTTACTCCATGCAAATGCTTGACAAAAATAAAAAAAATAACAGAAGAGAAATCTATTTTTTGGCAATGCATTGGAAGCTTCAATGCGCCTTATTTGTCAAATGTCTGGGCACATTTGGGAAAATATCGCTTATCAAAAAATCAAATGACACGCGGACATGCACTAATTAGCGCATTTACATCTGCAACATAAATAAATCTCCTTCATATAGTTTTTATAGGCTGCGGTTAAAAAAATATTGCCACTTAAAATATTTATATTTTTAATTTTTATTTAATACCAGTCGAATAGATTTGAATGTTGCTATTACCCGGCCGAAATATCCCATTGTGGATATGAAACATCAAATTGGGGGGAAAAAAGTTTTTCTCTGATAGCACACGCCCGTCTCAGTCACTCTTTAGGCTTATTTGTGCAATGAAAAATATTCAGCCCTATCATAGAATCCGTTGTAGAAAACTTTCGAATACGAATTTCTACTACGAATACGAAAAAATTGTAATCGTGGGTTCTATGTGAACACGAAAAAAGTGCTGCCAAACTCAAATGTAAAATTTTGATATTTCGACAACACTCACTCACTTCAATGTAAACAAGACTATTTAGCAAATAATCTTTAATTTTTTGTCAAGTTAGCGGAAATTTCAAATTAAAATATATTCGTTGACAGTGTTAATGGAGAAGAAAAGTGAGAGAAGCAAATGGAGCCTCAGAATTAAACGAAAAAAATTGATAGATGTAAGCAACCCACTCGATGTGGACGAGCCAATGTAAGTGTTCGCCTTTTTGTCAAATAAACAGAGTACTTAAATACAGTTTAAAACAGGTTTATCAAAAATTACCGGTTAAATAAAACTGCATTTACATACATTTTGAGTTTTGTTGAAGACAGCGCAAGCTCAACGAGGCCGTCGTCCATAACTCCAGTTCTCCGACTATTCTCTGTTTTACGGTTTCTTGCGGAGGGAGGCTATCAGCACGGAGTTGGCAAAGATTTCGACGTGCCAATGGGGCAGTCGACATTTAACTACAAAGCCGATTGAGTTCTCAGTGGGTAAATCTCGACATGAGTGCCATTAAAAAACGGCAAAGCAAGATGGAATTATATCAAAAATATAGATTTCCTGGCATCATTTTGTGTGTGGATGGGACGCACATAAAAAGTATTTCTCCCACTAAAGAAAAATTCCTCTACTACAACTCGAAGGGCTACTATAGTATCAATGCCATGATTGATTTCTCCTTTATTAACCACTTTGGGCATACTGCTGCCGTGTTGTTCCCACTTTAAACTTGTGGAAGTCAAATACAAGTACATATACTTGAAAAATTACTTTTTATTTATAGTTTTGTTAATATAAGACTTACAATTTACAGCTTTTTTATTTGTGTCCTCTTTTTATTACCTCGTTCTAATTTTTGTCCGTTAGTCTAACGTCATTGTAGAAATATTGTACGAAACTCTAAGATTTGTCGGTACGAATGTAGTCGGTGAATGCTACTCTACGAATTTCGAATGTACGTTCGGAGCTATTCGAATTGTATGATTAAAATTTTTTAGTTTCTACGAAAAGCAGTCTACGATGAATTGCATGAAAGGGCTGATTATCATACAAATTCATTTGCCATTCGTAGGCGACATACGAGTTTAGGTGCCTCCATTTAAAGGACCAAATCAAATTTCATATCACAAATTATTAGAAAAGCTCAGCAAGCTCGAATGTCACCTCACTGTCGCTCAGAATGGCAATTCGCTCAGTCTGGAGGAAGAAGCTTGGAAAATTACTCCTTGGTTTTGGTGCCATATATTCCAACACCTATGCCCTCTGGTGTATTCGAGACATCTGCGCACCAGAGGAGAGTACACTCCTTAAATTTACTTTCTAATGCAGGTGTACTCCGCTTCGGGAATATATTGATCTAAGTCTGGTATTACTTACGCCAACTGCAGCTAATTGTATTTTATTATGAGATTTTTCTTCTACAAGAAATTAAAAATTTCTTTTTAAGTAGCCCAAAGAAGAAATGTACCACGCCTTATTCAATTTTAATTAGGATGTGAGGGTTAGAGTTGCAGAAATGCTGATTGCTAATCATCGATCCAGCGAATTTTATTTTACTGGAGTGCTTGCACCTGCAGAGATCTATCAGTTTTGTCAAGTGATAAAATTCCAAAGGCATTCGCTGGCACTGTATACGATCTATTACACGTACACATACCCACAGTGAAAAGCAAAAAAAAGAAAAAAAAAATTCGTTGCAATAACTGATATCTGATATAAGAAATCATACTAGAACGAAAGCGATTAGATGTGTACTAGTTCAGTATGACCAACGACTCTGATGTAGCGGCTGATTGATACTGGCATTTTTAAGCGGAATGATATCTGTATGAAATTTTTTCGGCCATATGGTGAAACCCCCAAAGAAATTTGCATTCTCAGAAAGAATGTTTTTTAAAGATTAATTAATATATTTTTTTTGTATTCATTTATTATTTGCAATTTTTCCTAGCGACAATGAACAAATTTGATAGTCTCCACTGAGCTAGGTTTTATATACTGACTATAAAGCTCTTAAAATTAACATCTTTTCACATAATATACTACGAGTCTTCTTCAGTTTCACTTAATGATTCCGAAATTCCCCAAAGCGATACTGTTAAAACATTGTGGAGTTCGATTTTTAAATGAAAAAGAATATGAATAAAGTGGAAAATCCGGCTGAAATATTTATCTAAGCGAAATACGTAGCTCGAAAATATATACAGAGTCCGGCACTCGAAGAGTAACCAATTAAAAAGGCCATAAATTTAGTTTAGAAAATTACTTTTATTCAATTCAAAGTAAAAAAAGTGTGAAAATTATGCAACATTTGGAATCAATTTACTTTTGCTCGATAGGATCACCTTTTGCCATGACTATGACCTTGAGACGGTCCAGAAACGAACCGCAAGCTACCCGGATGTAACTTCCACGTAATTTGGCACACTCGCGGACAATGGATTTTTTCAGCGCCTCGAGACTGGTGAATCTTTTAGTTCGAACTTTGCTCCCCAAAATGGCCAAAAGATAATAATTCATCGGATTCGCGTGTGGTGAATTTGAGAGTCACTGTGTGGACGTTGTGAAGCTCGGAACGTGGTTTTTTAGTCATTCTTTATTCACTCGAGGCTTGTGAGACGATTCCGAGTCCTGTTGAAACGTCCATGGTCTGTCACCGAAATGTTTGTCTGCCCACGACTTCAAAGCGGAAAGTTTTGCCGACCCAAACCATTACCTGTGGCGGTTGCTGCCTCCTGGTGGCTAATCGAAGACTCAAATTCTCGTATAACCGGTCAGTCAGATAAACTCTAACGTTTTGGAATCGTTATGAATTTCTCAATTTGAAAAATCTTCTCGTTAGAAAAGACAATATTCGGAAGTTGACGCCTTCGGCTAAGCGAAGTAACTCCTTCGCTATCTCAAGTCTGGCTTGTTGCTGCTTTAATGTGAGCCCATGCGACTTTTGGGTCTTATAAGGCTTGACTTTGAGATCATTTTTCAGTATGCGGCGGATGCTACGGTCAGGTATTTTCAGTTCCTTTGCCATTTGATTGGCACTTCGTCGGGGATTTCGCTCAAGTCGCTTCTTCACTTTTTGAACCATTTCACGTGACGTTGCAGTCCCAAAAACTTTATTTACTTTAAGGTGCTCGAGCTCACGAACAATTGCTGGTTGTGATTTTCCAGCCAAATATAATTCAATCGCTCTATTACGTTTGAAATCCATTACTGATTTTCTTTTTTCGCGTTTACTTTTGTCAAATGCTTCCGCGCGCTTGTAAACAATACTCCGGACTGTCATTTAGCCAACTTACAGGCAACTGATGCCCATGAATCAACTGAGCGAGCGGTCTGAAGTTGGTTACACTTCGAGTGCCGGACCCTATATTAGAATTTCACAAAGAATAACTTTGTAAAAAATATTAACTCATTAACTCCCTCAAATAGCGCAGCTTTGACCTTTTGTTTTGGAGAAATTTTAAAAATAGTTTATTTTCAGGGTCGTTAGAGGGTTAAGTTGTTTTTGAATATTATTCCTCAGAAAATTTCACTAGGGGTCTTGTTTGAACAAAACTGCTGAAAACGAACATAAAAGTCTCCAGAAAGTAAAGGAGTAAAGAGTTCCACAGTTCTCCTCAAAATATGCAACACTTTTTTTCCTTTCTTTCATGGGTATGAACGTCGCAATTACACAAAGCTATTGCACGTGGCGGTAATTGCGCTTCTTCGATAAGTATTCAGGCACATAATTTAAAAATTAATTAGGCAATGAAAAAAATTTCCTGAGAATGCGAGAGCTTTTACTATATATCTCTAATATATTTTGTGTTTTTTTGTTTTGATTTTTGACTTGATAAGTTATACATATAGTTATACATATACATATAGAACAAAAAAAAACTTTTTTAAGAAAAGCATCATAATGCATATAATGTCACTAGTACTTTCATCTTAAATTGGTTTCATTTCGCCCCCAGAGAATGGGAGAAAACTACCTACTTTAGCTGCAAGGCAAACTGATGGTAATCTTTGTAGTTCAGAACCAGTTATTTCGAGTGCAAATACAGTCCATGGGATGGTGTACTATTTTCCTATTTCACCTCTTCATCTCTTAACCATCTGCAAGCCGTTTTCCCAGCGCTTTTTTATAATTGTTGTAATAAATACGAAATTGATCGACTTTATCAGAGGCAAACGAATGCACTGCATGCCTTCGTAAGTTGCACCGCGGTACTTCAGTGAAATTTGGTATGCAAATATGAGGCAACTTTTTTTTCGTACAAAGGATACAGATTAAAGTACCAGCGTCTGGTAATCAGTACAAGTATCTGGAAAAAGAAGCTGTGGGTGGCTGCAGTGATAAGTGGATACGTATGCTACGATGCCAGTCTATTCAAGTTTGCAATCAGCGAAATTTTTTCAACTTTTTCTACTTATTCTCGTATAAGCGCTGAGAAAGGGGAGGAGTGATTTCCCCATTAGCGCAGCTGCTATTTACGCCTCTCGAAATTTCATGGCTCAACGCCATGGCATTGGTAGCTTGCACTAAAGGCAATGTGCGGCAAGATATACAAATACAAAATGATTGGTTTTACTTACATTTTTAGTTAGTTCGGTTAATGTTTCTCGAATAGAAAAATTTAAATATACAAAGTTAGTTTCAGGATTGTTGTTGTTTTGACCGTTGAAAGTTGTTAGGTACTCTAATGGAACTGCTGCAGGGTTATTTGAATCTAGTTGTGAAATGGACCGCACATTGCCCTCTCTCGATAAGTTCTCTGAAGACGGAGCTCGTGTTATTTACGAGGAAGTACAAAATACCCAGAGTCTTTCTGCTCTCAATAGCAGGCGTTCCGTTGGTCCTCTCTGACAGGGTTAAGTACCTGGGATAAGTAGCTGATATAACTCAATTACAAAGTCAATTTTGCTGCCTGTAAAAGATGACATCAGTTAAGAAGCTGGAGAAGGTCCAAAGGTCTGCCCTCATTGGAATCAGTGGGGCGCTTCGGATCAGTCCTACTTCAGCACTCAACGCTTTGCTGAATGTGACACCCGTGGGCATTGCAGGAAAAACTGCTGCTGCATTGCCGCAATCAGATTGAGGGGTTCGGGCCATAGGCTAGACTTAAACTACGGGCAGTCTAGCATTTTTTAAAACTTTGAATTCATCCCCATGGTACTGGATCGTTGGACACCCTCGTTAGGTTCATTTGGAGGCAGGGCATTGAAAACATGTTTACGGATGGCTCGAAGTTGAGCGGAAGAGTTGGTTGAGGAGTATTTTGCGCGGAGCTCCCCATCAAGTTCAAATTAGGCTCCTGAACCGCTGTAGTTTTTTTTTTTTTCAAACAGAAGTAGCCGCAACTAAGGAAGGATTGGTTTCTCGCTTCTGTAGTTACTGTAAAGGAGTTGAATATCTGTATCCCATCCTAACGTATGGCGCAGAAGCGTGGACGATGACAACAGCCGATGAAGCGACGCTTGGAGTGTTTGAGAAAAAGATTCTGCGGTTTGCTCAACTCGGTCAAAATCGCGTAAGCGGTTATCGCGCCATTTAAGAAGAAGAAGTTGAATATCTACTTCGACAGCCAAGAGGTAGATAAGGCCCAGGGCTCTTTGTTTGTGCGTTCGAAATTAGTCGGGGAATGCCTAACTTCCCTCTCGATTGCATCGGAATACTTCGATATTAGGCTCAATTTGGTGGCATAGAGGGAAACTGCTGGGCTGATTAGCTGGTTAGACAGAGAACCCTAGAGACGGTTACATTGCAAAATGAGAGGATACGGGTTCCCTTGTGAACCTGTGGGGTCTCGCGTCAACTCAGCGAGACTACTGTCTAGTTGTTCTGTTGGAATATTGCTGCGGTAGCGCAATGTGTTGCTGCACAATTTTCAAAATCGATATCTCAACGTTCGCAACAATTAGACATTCATGGATGAGTCGCACCGAGACTTAAGCTCTTATTCCATTACCCAGGGATTGAAGATTAGCCAGAAAACTGTTAGAAAATATTTGCATACGGATAATTATAACTAACTTAATTTTATTGTTGAAATAAAGCGAAAAAATGCCGAATGTTTTCAGTTCACCTAAGGAAGAAAGTGTTATTTACCAGGTAAGTGGAAATAAATGTCCAAAACTAAAGCTTCAGTGAGGTAATCTCCTATTTATAGAAAAACTAGCATTTATTATTCAATAAATCAAGTTGCTTGATATTTGCAAAATGCTGCACAAGTGTACATATGTCTAGAAATATCTATAATACACAACTACATACACCACTTTGTTCAAAAAGTTCCCGGAACAACCGCCAGGCGATGCTCTAAGCCAACTGATTTGAGTTCCGTGTTTTTTTCTGCTCGGTGGCCACACATCTGTGATTAACATTTCCACAAGCATATCGCCGTTGCTTGATATTTGAAAAAGTTACGCCGTCTTGACTAAATCTACCTCTGCAAATGTTTTCGATCCTTTGCAGTTTTAAAAATGAGTTTGATTTTCCAGCAACGGGTTTGTATTAAATTTTGTCTTAAAAATGGATTCAATGGTGCGAAAACCTTAAAGTTATTAGGAAACTGTTTCGGTAATGGGACTCTAAAGGGAACAGCCGTCTATGAGTGACCTGAACGCTGCAGAAGAGACCGCGAGTCCATCGAGGATGATGGACGTGGTGGCAATAAAGGGGAATAAAAGGTGATCAATAACCACAAACTAACCATCAGAGAACTGGCGAAGGACTTAAACATTGCTTATGGATCCATTCAGGAAGTAGTAATGGAGACGAGACATAGGCTTATGAGTATGATACGCAATCCAGGCATTAGGAAAATGAGCGGAATGGTCCGAATAGACCAAATACAAAAAAAAACAAAAACACGTCGTTTTCAATCAAAAAAGAAAGCGATGCTCATTGTGTTAATGGATTACTATTACTGCTTGGACTATTACTTCTTCTTCTTAATTGGCGCGATAACTGCTTACGCGATTTTTGCAGAGTTTAATAAAGCGCGCCAGTCGTTTCTTTCTCATGTTAACCGGCGCCAATTGGGCACACCAAGTGAAGCCAAGTCCTTCTCCACCTGATCTTTCCAACACAGAGGAGGCCTTCCTCTTCCCCTGCTACCACCAGCTGGTACCGCATCGAATACTTTCAGAGCCGGAGCATTTGTAACCATTCGGACGACATGGCCCAGTCAACGTAGCCACTAGATCTTTATTCGCTGCGCTATGTCTATGTCATCGTAAAGCTCATACAGCTCATCGTTCCATCGCCTGCGATATTCGCCGTTGCCAACATGCGCAGAATCTTTCCGATCCTCTCCAACATCAGGTTAAAGAAGTCACACGACAGCGAGTCACCCTGTCTGAAACCTTGATTGCTATCAAACGGCTCGGAGAGGTTCTTCCCAATTCTGACGGCGCTGCTGGTGTTGAGCAACGCCATCTTGCATAGCCCTATTAGTTTTGCGGGGATACCAAATTCAGACATCGCGGCATACAGGGAACTCCTTTTCGTACTGTCGAATGCAGCTTTGCAGTCGGCGAAAAGATGGTGTGTGTCGACTCTCCTTTCATGGGTCTTTTCCAAGATTTGGCGTATTGTGAATATTTGGTCAATGGTAGACTTTCCAGGTCTAGAGCCACACTTGTAAGGTCCAATCAGTTGGTTGATGGGGTATCGGAAACCTCATATTCTCTCTGACATGCGCAGCTATCACTGTTTAACAGGTTCGAGAAATGCTCCCTCTAAAACTTAAGTCATGCTCTGGATGTGAATCACCAGATCGCCGTTTTTCTTCTTACAGGAAATCACCGCGGTCTTCTTATAGGAAAAGAACAAAGACAACGATCTGGTGACTTAGACTATTAATACTATGCCCAAATGTTATGAGACGCTTAAGTGAAGCAATTCTGCAAAAAAAAAAGGATTTGCAGGAAAAGAACTAATGGATTTTGCTCCAAGATAACGCACCATCGCGCAGTGCCATTTTGAACCGTTAATGTTTGACCAGGAACGAAACGCATGCCATCCAACAGCCATCGAATTCATCTAATATGGCTTCCTGCGATTCTTTTGTTTTGTTTGATTGGGTCAAAACCTACTACGGGAAACGCGTTATAGCAGCCATAGGGAAATAATGGAAAAATCGTTGACGGCTCTGATGGCTATATCGAAAATAGAGTTCCAGAAATGTTTCGAGAGTTGTATCAAACGCTGGCATAAGTGCGTTGAAGTTGAAGGGAAGTACTTTGAGGGTGATAATCTCACTTTTGAGGAATAAATTTGTATTTTGAATTTACTGAATACATTCCGGGAACTTTTTGATCAAGGTGGTATTCATGTTTTTTGTTTTTACTTCAACTAGTTTTTGACTTTAGTCGGCCAATTTGGAGTAATTAATGACGACCGCTGGCCACTTCGGCTGTTAAATGCCTTTAGGGCAACAAGCGAAAAACACTTAACATGAATACGTGAACCGTTAACTGTTGTGCAATGTGGGAAGAGTGATTTCGAAACAGAACAACAAAGGGAACATTGCATTAAGCACAGACAAGAGGCGAGAGTACGAGAGTACGAGTGGGTACATAAGTGGGAAGAGTGAGTGAGTGAACAGCAAAAGCAAAGCAGTAGAAACAAAAGAAAGATTAATTACCAGTTTGGCCTGTCGTATGGCCCAAGGGTCACGCTGCTACGCAAATGTACACACACGCATTTAAATGAATGAGTAGAAAAATGGATATGCGCATACGTACTCGTGTGTATATTACCATATATGTATGTGTGCATGATGAGCTATAGCTTAAAGTGAGCACAAATTTATGCTCATACATTCTCATACACACATGAATTGATGACTGTACCACCTCTAATCTAAATAGATATAGACAGGAGTTGGACTGATTCAGATAACCTGGGATTTGCAAATAATAAAGTCTTGATTAGGGTGATATTGTCAATGCTTAATGTACGAGAGTTCAGACTAGAATTACGTAGTGTAACGGCCATTTTCAGGATGATGAGAATTTTCTTTGTGTTTGAATTTGCATAACCCTGTAAAAAATGGCATTTGTCCCGGATCAGACGCAATGGAACATTCTGGTTTTTTTTTTGTGGGACAACGACATAGTTCAGCCTGCATTTACAAGACTCGACTACCCTTGAAGTGGTTGGGGCGCTGTCTAAGGCCATGAGCGCAGCTTAGCTGTCGCAGTAGACACATGTAGATCTGACATTTTCGTTTAATTTCCCTTTCTCTTAATATGGAATGAATTGCTCCCAGTTTGAGAATGCCCTATGAAGAGACTAAATGTATTCTTTTGTACTAGAACGAGTATAGGGTGAGGCTCGTCGTTTTGTAAATTAGAAATTTATATTAGTTTAAGGAAAAAGAAAACCATTTTTTTTAACTAAAATGCAAAACTTTATTTAAGATGTTTTGGATGGTACGACTTGGGTCAAATATGTATCGTTTTCTTATATGATTTGTTGCCATTTTAAAGGTAACTTCGTAATACTTTCCTCATAGAAGTCTTGGTCCTTAGTAGTGAAAACCTCTAGTAATCGAGTTTCACACTCTTCTCTTGATACCAATTCCTTATCAGTCAGGAAGTCTTGCAATGAGAGAAAAAGGTCGTAATCGCTTGGTGCCTAGTCCGAACCAAATGGTCAATGTATTAAAACTTCCCAGCCAAGCTCCCGGAGTTTATGGCGAGCCACTACAGACGTGTGCGGCTTTGCACAATTTGTGTCCTGATGGAACCCAACACCTCTTCTGTTGGCCAATTCGGGCCCTTTCTGGTCCATCGTTAGCTTCAAGTGTTGTACAGTTTTTGATAGTAGAGATTTGAATTTAGTAAATGAATTGAAGGAATGATTCCTTTCTAGTCCCACCAAATACACAGTAGAACCTTCTTAGCCGTTAGTTGTGGTTTAGCTACTGTTTGGGCTGTTTCAACATGCTTTGGCCACAATCGTTTTCACACAATATTGTCCCATGGGACCGATTTCTCTGCCCCAGTCACCGTCCGTGTAGGAAATGGGTCAATTTCGTTTCGTTTGGTATAGGTTTTGCAGATGAAAACTCGATCCATTATGGTTTTTTATTTTAATTGTTGTGGAACCCAAACATTTTTCTCTTTTTTGGACTTCCATTGTTAACATCCTGTAACTCACAACTGAGTCGAACAAACAAAAAACACAATCTCTAGCTATAGACTTCACACTGCGCCATTGTCATCTCATGCGAATGAAGTTTTCTTCTAAACTTTCATACGTTCAAACTTCGAAGAAGCGAACGAAATTGTCGAATTAATACCCAATTTGTGTGCCATGGAGACAAATGCCTGAATACTCTTTTTAAAGTTTAATGGCACAATTTGTTGCATGGAAGTACAGGAAAAGAATTAGTAGTTAAAAGCCTCCGTAAAATCTGGCGGGAGTACTCCGCACCATTCGCCTCGAAAAGTGATGTGTGAATGCCATTAATCTCGGGAACGATACTTTCTTTTAGGTTTGCCTCAAATACTTTAGTTTTGAGGTGCCTCCACAGAAAAAAGTCTCTCCTGGGTAGCCAGGACGAAATGGCTTAATAATTTGTTGAGGAAGAAATCACGCAATATAGCCAAGTTTAAGACCCTGCCTCAATATATCATGCACAGTAGTTTTGGGAAGTCCCAGGGCAGACGCATCGTGTAAACTTGTAGCGACGAGTTCAATATTTTCCTTTATTCTCGATGTCCGGCTGGGTACCGGCCTGGAGCTTTTTCCACATACCGTCGAGATAATTTGATAGAAGTAGTAGAAGAAACTGTAGTAATTTGGATAGAGGACAACAGTAAAAAAAGTAGCAATGAATCAACTTAACCAAAGAAAAGGAGAATTCTCACTTTAATGTAAGGCTAATCTTAATTTATATTTTTTAAGTTGTAGTTGCTATGAAGGTTATTTATGTCTGAATTCTTTTATTGCTTCTATTTCTACAGAATATTGTAATTTTATTAAGTTTTTATTGATTTTATTTGAAAGAAAATTTGTTTATTTGTTGGCTACGTTTAAATTTTCAAAAAATATTGGTATGGCAATAAGTGTGCGTCTTTTCTTAGCCAAAGTTGCGAATTATTTAATCAAGTTCGCTGTTGCTCTCTGCTCTCATAAGAAGTGAACCGCTCTCCAATAAGGACTGACTGCATTGATTGGATCGAACTGATGGTAATCCGAAGTTGGAATGTCTGGGGAATATAGCGGGAGGGGCATGATTTCCCAATTTAGTCTCTCTAAATATTTCTGGACCGATTTAGCAACGTGTGGCCTGGCGTTGTTATGCAGCAAAATGAGTTTGTCATGTCTACCGTGCCATTCTTGTCGCTTTTCTTTGCCCTGTCAGTGTAGCGTAATCGTCTAGCTTATCTAATGGTAGGCCCAGGAAACGAGCTGTTTCGACGGGTTGGGTTCAGAGGGAGAGGGGTGTTAGATGAGTGGGTTTAATGGGGTAAGTGAAAAGGTGGTTAGTGTCGTGCGGGGTGCCTTCACAAGCTGGACATATGTTTAGTATGTCGGCGTCAATTCTGGATAAGTAGGAGTTTAATCTGCTACAGTATCCAGGACGTAATTGTGCCAAGGTTACGAGGGACTCTTGGGGAAGTTGGAGCTCTTCTTCTGCGATTGGTGATGGTTGGACTCCGATAACGGCATTCGGTGGTCGGGAGCTCACGACGGTGGTGAGAGTCTCCCGATGAATGTCGTTTACGGCCTGTCTGTACACTGTCCGATCCAGTAGCTGCCTGTCCGTTTTGTCTAGGATCTCGTCTGCGTAGTTGAGGAAATGCCTCCTGATGTGCCTGGAAGGTGGCTCAGGCTCGAGCAGGTGTCTGCATGGGTGAGGCCTGCGGTAACACCCTAGCAGAAACTCTTTACTTAGGCCCCATCATGTAGGTGTTGTATTGGTGACATCATAAGACATCCTGTCGCGGTCCTTAATGCAGTATTTTGGCAGGTCTAAAGCTTCGTCCGCTGCGAATCACTAGTTCCAGGCGACCAGACAGGCACAGCATAGTTTAAAACCGGTCGGCCTATTGCTTTAAAAGTCGACAGCAACATTTTCTTGTCTTTGCCCCAAGTGCTGCCGGCAAGCGACTTGAGAACCTTGTTGCGATTCTGTACTTTAGCTGCAATAGCGGTTGTATGCGCTGAGAAGGAGAGCAAGCTGTCAAAGGTAACTCCCAATATTTTGGGGTTGTTAACCGTCCAAATTTGTGTATCATCGACGGTCGATGGACCAACATTTTCGAGGCTTAGGATTATCATAATAGATCAATCTTTGGACGCCAGTGTTGTGGCAATCTGTTACCTGTTTTCTGAACCATTCCCATCGCGTGCAAACTTCTACCGACGCTTGATCTGTCAACATCCAACTCTTTAGACATATCAGCAAGGGTTCGAAATGCGTCTTCATCCTGAGTATCTTCGATTTTTTCGGTACCCCTTCGCTCGTTCGATCTTTATCTTTGGAAGCGTCGAAACCACTCTTTACAAGTTGTATATGATGAGCGTGTTTACCGTAAATATTGATCACAATAATAATCGACACGTTTCCGTTGCACTTTTCTTTAAAAGGCATGACAATGAAGCATGACTTCCCGCAAATGCTGTTTTTTGAGATGAACATAGACATTTTTGACGTCAGATAAAAAAGGATCTTTACGCTTCAAACGAATGCCAACTGCTGCCAGCGACACCTCACATATACACCTTCAAATCACAAGTGTATTACTAGAGCGAACGCAAAAATAGTATTAGCAGCGACACCTCTTTTACAAGGGTGGAAACTTATTCCGATACCCAACAAATTGAATTGAAATTGAATCAATATTTATTATCCTTTACATGATTATAACAAACATAACTTCGACTGTTCTTTGTCTTCCTTAGATCGATTTTCAAGTTCATCTGTTTTCAAGTTCATTGAACGTATCCGTTTACTTTGTATGAGCTCTGTGTCTCGTTTTACACGGTTTCGTTTTGCACGGGAGCGATGAGTGTATTCGTTAATTCGAATCTCAGAAATGCTTAATTTTATTGGAGATATTCGCTTTTAAAGCCATATTACGGCTAACTATTCTATTTAGACTGCCTTTGCGTACTTCACTTCACCCGCACTTGTTTCTTGCCATGCTGGTATCTACTCTATTTATACTCGTACACTATTTTCCTTAGCTTTAATAAAGTAACATAAAACGCATTTGCGTCCGTGATGCTGCTGCTCAAACACACTTTTCTACACAACCGACCGTAGGTACAACTAACAACTTCGCACGTCTAAATGTGTGCTTGTCTGCGGAAAAATATATTGTGTGCGTACGCCTCTCTCTCTCACTTTTCTAGTAGCCACAGATGACAGTTGTGGCTGCGGCAATAATAAAAGAAAGCTAATTTCCGCTTCCGTTAGTGGACGTGTGAGTACAAGCCCATGAACACATAAATATGCACATTTTTATAACTTCGCTTTGCCTGCTTGATATGGTTGTGGGTGTGTGTGTGTGTCTCAATTTCGCCACAATTTTCTTTTCTTCTTTCGTTTCGTGTATTCTTATATTCTACACCTACTACGACTACCCGGAGCTGCAAAGTACATTGCTCTTTCTCGAGTTTTGCTCTAGCTTTCTAGTATTTCTTGGTGTTGTATTACTTTTTTTTGCTATACAGCTTCGCATGCCTTTGTCAAATATGTACGTGTGGGAAATGTAATAACCTATCGCCTTGCAGTTCTATTAATGTTCAATATTCTCATCAACTGCTGCTCGTGTGACTGTAATAGGTCCCTTACATTGAACAACAATAACAACACCTTACACTCTCTTTAACAATTAAACACAAATATACTCGTAAATGTATATTTGTACGACGAGGATAAAAAAGGACGCGAAATAAGTCTTTCGTTTGTATACCCTTTTGCGGGCAATAAATCTAATTGAAACATTAGCGAATAGTTATAGGATAACTTTAGGTAAGGTTAGTCAGGTGGCCCATTGTGACACCTGCATTTGATTTCCATCCCCTAACTAAGTTGCTTTAGCCACTTAGATCTCTTTAAGAAGGCAATTAGTCCCTCCAGTGAGACATTTCTCAAATTTCTCAGGCTTTCAAAGGAAGATAGATAGGTTCAAGATATTTGATATCTTGGCTTCTTTGAAGTGCAGGACATTTCCAGAGAAGGTGTTATTCCATCTTAATAGTTTCTTCATCAAGGAGTTGTAGATCCTTCAAAAGTCCTTGTGAGGTACATCCTTTCTATAGCCTAGGCTGTCAATAGTGCAGTGACCCTTTATAACATGTGTGAGGACTCTGGTAGTAGATCTCTTGTCCTTTTAAGATTAAGTTTTGGCCAGAGCGGAACAGGCTGCCGTTAGTAGTTAGATACCACCTTCTATTGGTTTTTGCGATTACTATGCTCAAGTTTAGAGGACTGCTTATGCCCTCTACCACTTTTTGCGATGGATGTATGGAGGATGAAGTGGAATCATCTCAGCACCTACTCCTTAATTGCCCTGATCTGGCGGGGCTAAGATCCAGGCATCTTGGCTCTAACTTCTTTGCTACGTCTGCTGATATAGCAGGCGTTGACATTAGAATGATGTATTATTTAATTGTTTAAATAATTCGCAACTTTGGCTAAGAAAGGACGGAAACTTCTTCTAATATCCAATATAATAATAGAAAATGAAAAAAGTTATATTGACGCACCCATTTGAATTCCGCATGAAACATTCGACTATTGATCAAGTTCAATAAAAACTTGCTCTGCGGTATTCCTTCATGTCACCAAGGCATTCCACAAGGTATGCCACTATGGGCTACTGAAGAAAATAAATGCGCTACTACCCAAGCAATAGTTCATTGTCCTACGTTCGTATTTATCCATGATGGGGGACTCTAGACGAAAAGCTAAGATGGAACGCCCATGAAAAGAAAAAACAAGGAATCGAGTTATCGTTTAATAATTTTTTTCTCTTTGAATTTGTAACTAAAAGAGTTTCACTTGAAGTCCTGCAGCTCCTCTGATTGATCTTCAGCAGGCTTTTACATTTGCGCGTCATGTGCAATTTGTACCTTTAACTACTCCACCTTCATTTTAATGGGCGGCATTTGCTAGTCATCAAGCGCAGCAATTAAGTAATTTCAAGTAATCAAAGGTACTCGTGTAATAATAATAAGTATTGCGGATTATAATAATAATTATAATTGAGGTATATTGAGGGATTATAATAAAAATGAGTAATAGATTTTGTAAAGCAATAAAAGTTTGCGCAAAGTAGGCGCTTTGTAGAGCTACTTCATAGTCACTAAACTGAGTTTGATATACTTAAAAAAAAAGTGGCCCTTATCGCTTGGTAATACCCTAACTAAAGTGTGCTCTAACGTAAGACCATGAGCACATCTAAGGGATAGGAGCTTTAGCGCGGTTACTCTCTTGCCAAACTGCGGTTTCTCTCTTTGAACTAAGTGGCCAATTGAGTAGTAAAGTCCTTTCTCAAGTAACAAAACTCACTTTTTATGAGTCTCTTATCATGCTCCCCGACCTATTGCATGACGCATAAAGTTGACAATAAGTAACAACACCTGATGTAATGGTCCTCGGAGTGTTCGTTCACATTGGTGACAGGGAATATCGAAGGGCTGTATGAGGTTTCAGGCGACATATGCAGATATTATCATCATCATCAGCAACGTTTTCCTTATCTCCCATTGGTGTATAGGGCCTCAAGGTTCGACGTAGATATAATGCAGCGAATTTCGATTCAGCGGCTCCTCTGGCTAAGTCATGACGTATGAATGGACAAAAACAAACGCACTGGCTCCAAAAGTATTCGATACGATGCCCGTGAATGGCAGCAGAGGAAGAAGAAGGCCTCCACTGCATAGGGCCATGTAGAGAAGGAGCAACTTAGAACCTAGAAGCAGGTTTTGAGAAAGTTTAGATGTAATGCAATATTTGGCAGTAACTAATTTGGAAAATCACGTCCAGGCAAAGAGCAAATAAGCAAATCTCTAAACCATTGAACTGTGCCGCAAAGTTACACTGACGAATATATAAAATTTAGTATTTACTAAAAAAAAATAGTATTTTATATCACATCTGCTGTGAAATAGGACCCGCAAAAGAAAAACCAGCCAAATCAAAAAATGTGTCTCTAAATTTTTGTCAAAATCTATCTGGTTTGTAAAAAACGCGCTATTCACACGCCCATTATAGACTTTAAGTTTCGTTCTTCCGCCCATTCGTATAATATTTTTTGCTGCTTTGGGTTGAAGGGTATAAAGGCAGGCAGCTCTTGAACCTTCTTTTGACTCGCTTCATTTTCATTTCCGGCAAATTGACATGTTTGTAATTGCAAAAAAGGAAAAAGGAATGTTGCAAGTGATATGTAATATCGTTTGAGGTTTTTGCTGGTGGCTTTGATTGACCTAACCGCGGCGACTAACAAAGCAGTTATGGTCAAACGCTTGACTGACGTTTCACAATTCCAATAAAATTCCTTGCAAATGCAATCACTTTCAACACTTTAATGAAGATATTGAATCGAATGCGAATATTTAATATAAGTCTCATTGAGCGCTGTGTTGGCCAAGCAATGCGCATTGGTGGCTATTAAATAAAAATAGTGGGTGAGTATTTAATGATTGTGTGTAAAAGAAAATGATTGGAATATCACTTAGCCACATTTGGTTATCAAACGAGTATTAAGCGGGGTAGGTAACTATACACTTTAGAAGGATGCTGGTGATTTGAATGTACAGCAAATAGTTTTTTTTAAATAAAGAGTGATCAATTTAGACGAATGTTGTGGGGCTCAAAAAGCCGTTTATCATGGCGCGTTAGCATTTGCCATTCAGTGACTAAATATGGGCCGATGATTTCGCCCTCCCATAGGCCGTATCAAACGTTTATTTTCAATGCATGAAATGTTTGTTCTTGAATGGCTTCAAATGTTCTTGAAAGCCAAAAATGGGCCTCATTGCTGAACAAATTTTCGATTTTCGTAAGACCAATTGTACGATTTATAAACATTGTTGAGTCGTAAGTCTTTTCAAGATGAAATGCCAATGAATTCTGAAAAAAATAAGTATTTAGTTTGACAGTAGTCACTTGTGATCTGTCAAAAAATCCTATTGGAAAAAGTACCTCCAATCTGATTACCATTCACAAGTACATCTCGGGCACCGACACATATTTTTTCGAAACAAAGTTACGCCAACGGAATGTAATATAGATGTAAGTATAATATGAAGTGGCAAAAAATTAATCATTCGATTTTGTGTTGGAATAATTTTTTTATTTAGAATTTTTGCGTGTTGGAAATCTTTCATTTGACCTTTACGTGCTTCAGCTGTGTATGATAGCTCACAAGTGTCAAATATGACTAACGTACGCGGCCAATTGCAAAAATTATATGAGATAGTGAATCTGTAAATTACACTGTTCAAAAAAATTCAACTTTTTCTAAAAAATCCGAAGTTTACAAATGGAGTGAAAAGGTAAATTGAAGAAATTTAGTGAAATTGTAGATTACACTGCACAACAAAATTAAAATTAAAAAAAAAAAAACTTTTTGGGAATGTAATAGGCTACAGCAGGCCAAAGAGCAAATAGAGAAGTTCTGCATTTATAGACTACACTCTACAACAAAATAAAATTTGAAACAAAAATAAAAACAATGTTTTGTCAACGGAGCGGTAACGAGAGATACGCGAATAAATAAAGGTCAAGTGAGAATAGTAGGAGTAATGTGTTTATAGATTACACTGTGCAAAAAAAGTTAAAACTTTTCAAAAAGATAAAACAAAAAAGGTTTTGCCAGCAGAATAAGGTAACTGGTGAAGCAGTATTACGAGTATAGATTACACTGTACAACCAAATTTGAATAAAAAAAAAAACAAAAAAAAAAATAAGGTCAAGGAATTAAAAATAACCAGACAAAAGTTCAAGTATAACATGAGGAGTAGTGCACATCTAGCTTACACTGCACAACCAAATCCATTTTTTTTCATAAAAAAAAGAAATAAAAACACGCGGTTTCGCCAATGGAATGCAACTAAAGCCAAGGGATATTGCGAGGGGTGGTGGTTCTGGATTACACTCTACAACAAAATCCAACCTTTTCCAAAAAAACATGGTTTCGCCAATGGAATGTAACAAAGGTTAAGGGATAGTTCGAGGGGTAGTGTATTTTCCGATTACACTATACTACAAAATCCAACTTTTTCCAAAAAAAACATGGTTTCGCCAATGGAATGCAACTAAGGTTAAGGCTACTAAGGCCAAGGGATAATGCGAGGGGTAATGTTCATATTTCCAGATTACACTCTACAACAAAATCCAAATTTTTACAAAAAAAACATGGTTTCGCCAATGGAATGCAACTAAGGTTAAGGGATAGTTCGAGGGGTAGTGTATTTTCCGATTACACTATACAACAAAATCCAACTTTTCCCAAAAAAAAAAAGAAACTGGGGTAGGATATTTATATGAATTTCGAAATTTTATGAGAATCACTTTTGGACTATAATCAGAATTTGCTTTATGTGCAGAAGCAGGTTAATATGCTTTCATAAAATGATTCTTGCAAGATTCCACATAAAATGGTTGAGTGTATGTTTTATATGAGATAAAAGAATTTTGTATTTTTTTAAGAAATGGTAAACTTGGAACACCAACAACATACCAATTGAAGCCTCTTTACTATATATATTATATATATATGTATATATTGGGGCGGATCGATTTAAAAATCGCTTATTGCTCTGTGAAAATCGTATTCTAGGGATCAAAATAAGAAACTTTGCCGAAGGAACCATACCTCTAAAACGAATTCTGATGCTCCAAATTGGGTCGAACTTTTTAGTTTCTTTTCTTATGTAAAGGCCAAAAATGGTAATATTTTGAAATCATTGTATGGGTAACCCCCCAGGGGAGTTCCAGGGGGTGTGCCACTCGCATGGGTGGATCGGTCGTCCAAAGTTAGTGGGGGTCGGTCATACATTTGGACTCGATTGGAGCACTCTAAATGAGTCAAAGTGGGATTTTTCGTTCGACCCAAATTGGGGGACATCAGAATGGGCAGCAATGGGCGATTTTTTTGCCTCCCCACAAATCGACCCGGCCTAGTATATATATATAATTGGCGCGTACACTATTTTTGGTTGTTAGGCCGAGCTCCTCCTCCTATTTGTGGCGTGCGTCTTGATGTTGTTCTACAAATGAAGCGACCTGCAGTTTCAAGCCGATTCCGAACGGCAGATATTTGTTTTTTCTTTTTTTATGAGGTGCTTTTTAATGGCAGAAATATACTCGGAGGCTTGCCATTACCTACCGCTATTAGAAAAAAATTTCTTCCTTTTGGTCTTCAGTCCGAGATTCAACCCTACGTTCTCTCTGAATTCATTTCGGCTACGACGGCCACCTGTTTACTATATATTTTAAAATCTCCACTCCAGTGTCACCTATCGGACCCAAATATATTTGTTAACCATTTGCTCTGTGTGTGTCCTGCCTTTGCTAGAGCAAGGCTACGAATTTTAGGTTCCGAAGTCATGAGAATGAGCCAAATTCGTTCTCTCAAACTAAAGGACATTTTCAGATTTAGCAAAGAATCTAGAGAATTCTCACAGGACTGACTATATCTGTCTCTGACTATATCTGTTTCTGTCTATATTCTATGCTATCTCTTTCTTTGTGCAACTTCTTTCCTTTCCTCCTTGACTATCAGTTATTTTACGTTCCAGAGCTTGCAGTAAAATGAGCCTTTTAACTTGAGTGCTTGAGGAGTTACGTATCTCTCGGTTCTTCTTGGCTCGCCTTTTTCAAATTTCAATTTCAATCCCTGGCAAACCCAAACCAACTCACCAAAATTTCATGAAAATCGGTTCAATCGTTTCGAAGCCCACAGGCAAAACAGGTATGAAAACATAGAAACAGCTTTTAGGGAGTATAGGTTCCCAAGTTTCACAGCTTATTTATCCGTATATTTTTATGTATCATTTGAAAACACTAAATATAAAAAAATAGCTTACTTTCACTATGATTATCAGTTATTTACAAGCGACCTTATGAGGGACCCTGCTCGCTAGCAATTAATTTAATTTTAACTTTCACGCTATATCGCATATTTGCTTTACAAACACACGCCCACACACACACACACACTAACAGTTATTTAAACATGTATGTACACTTATATATGGACATTTGTACTTACGTATTTTTCCATTGTTTTTATTTCCTTTTATGTGTCGCTCTTCCGGTAACGCATACGCCATGGATGCCTGCTACGTGTTCTCAACGCCGTGTCATTAAATACTGCTGTTGCTTACATTTGGATCGCTATTGCGCCGCTACACCCTACTTCACTGCACCACACCCCCGCATCTCTGCTCTGCACTTCCACCACCATCATCATCAGATGGGCGCACTAATGAAAGAGTCACATACATCTCTACGTGACGATTTCGAAGTATCCTGCCGTGAATTGGATGTCCTGGTCGATGCGGCCATTAATTGTTCTGGTGTTTTGGGATCACGTATGACCGGCGGTGGCTTTGGTGGCTGCACTGTTACGCTGCTCCAACGCGATGCTGTGGACGATGTGACAGCGACGATGCGTACAAATTTCACTAAAGAATTCAATAAAGATGCTGCTGAACGCTTGGGATTCTACATGTGTATACCCAGCAATGGTGCGCGGCGTGTAGACTTATGAGGTATAGTGATTAATGAAATGAGCGGTAGCAAAAAAAAAAATGGAAATAGGTAAATAAAAATGTTTATCGATATTTGGAAAAAATTAAATTAAATTAAATAAGAATAAATTTGATGAAAAAAAAATGTAATCAAAAAATGTAATAAAGTATAATAAAAGCTCATTAAAGTTAAAATTTTGAAAGTTACGGTTTTCAAATACATTTCTTCACTTCACATTTTCACAATTTATTTCACATCTTTAATCCAATGGAACTTTGATTTTATAATGCGAAGACTCTTACCAAAGCTGAGTAATTAAGTTGCGAAAATTTATTTCCAAAACTAGAGTGCAGTAAAAGTTATTAAGAGAGCCCACTTCTAGAGATCCAATTCTTCTTAGTGGCCCTGGCTCCAGGCATGTTGTTAGTCTAAGCTCTACCGATCAATCTGATAGTGTCAATATAATTACCAGCAGACGTGGTTTGTTTATTGCAGCCAGCATAGTTAACGAGGAAATAATAATGTTCGCCTTCTCGTCATTCGAAAACTTTAAGTCCCCAGGACCCGATGGCATTTACCCAATCATGCTCAAGCGAGACGGAGAACGACTAATAAAGGCTTTGAAAAGAATCTTTATGGCATTTTTGCGCACGCTTATGTTCCACAATTGTGGCGTTTGGTTCTAAGTGGAAACCCTCTCAACGGCAGACAACATGTTTATCAAAGTGGGAAATCTTGCGAATCGGCTCTGCATGAGTGCGTTAGCATAATCGAAAAAGGGCTGGAAACAAGAGAGTACACTCTTGGTGTGTTTGTGGGCATTGAAGGAGCTTTCGACAATGCTACCTTTGACTCCATGCGCTCTTCAATCATTGTCAGAGGGATCCACTCTATGCTATCAAAAAGACTGCTTACCATGGATAGAGAAAAGGATGAAGAAGCCAGGGTTAAGGTTGAGAAGGGTTGCCCACAAGACGGTGTACTCTATATAATATGATTGAGTATTGGAGCAAATTGCATGGTCTTTCGGTGTATCCTAGAAAAAGTACCTTAGTGCTTTTCACTTGGAAAAGCAATGTGGAAGGCATGTTACTATCCACATTGAAAGGGGTAACACTGCAACTGTCTTCTGAGGTTAAATATTTAGGAGTAATCCTAGATAGTAAGCTTACCTGGAAGCAGCACGTCGAGCAGAAGGTATATCGAAGACTAAAAGTCTTCTGGCAGTGTAAAAGAACCTTTGGCAAGACATGGTGTCTAAGGCCGATGATAGTTCACTGGTTGCACATTACCCTGACTAGACCCATTATTAAATACGCCTCTGTAGTATGGTGGAAGGCTACAGTGATTAATTCCAGAGTAAAACCCCTAAACAGGCTACAGAGTGTGCTTGGGTGTCACAGGTGCCATGAGTACGACATCTGGTGATGTCCTTAATGCCATTCTGAACTTGCAACCTCTAGATCTTCAAATTCGAAAGGAAGCGGTGGAGGCGGCGTAAAGGGTCAAGTTAAACGGGGTCTGGGGAAATTAAGAAAGCATTGGCCACTGTCAGATTTGCCATCAGCTATCGGAGCCGCGCATACTATTCTTGATGCCAGTGGACAATCGGGTGCCTGTAGGTGCTTCGGTAGGAAGTATGATGTTTTGATCCCAGATGGAGATCAATGGCTAAAACCATATTAACGGCACGATGTTGGTACACTTTCTACACCGGCAGATCCAAAACCAGTGATGCTAGTGAATCTGGATGATACTAAAATGCAGACACTAAGCACGCCTATGCCACAGGACAGATGTGACGTACTGGCTAGTTCAGAAAAAGTGGCGGGGCAACAATATTGCACTGAAAGTCCTTGCTAACCCACACTACTCTTCGAGGTTAGTCGGTGAATGTAAGACAGAATGAACAGTGTTGCAAAACTTAACAAAGTTAGTCTTATTGGATACCTGGACATTGTGGTATTACAGGGAACGAGCTAGCTGATAAATTGGCAAATGAAGGCTCTGCAGGTATGCCACTAGGCCCTGAACCATTTCTAGGTGTCAATTCTGCATCGATTCAACTATGGAACGACGACTTCATGAGGTCTACCCACAGAGGTCGTTGGTCTGAGTTGAACTTGTGCACAGTAGTGAAGTGCTTTTTGAAAAAACCAAACAGGAAAATAGCGACCTTTCACCTAAAACTCAGCAAAAAGGACCTGAGAGTACTGGTGGGTGTAATCACGGAGCACAACGCCTGTGGTCAGCATATGGCTGCCACAGGGGTCACCGACAGCCCGATATGCCTATCCTGTCGTGAGAATGACGACACTGCACAGCATTTTCTCTGTAGCTGTCCGGCGTTCTCCAGAATCAGACTTAGAATGTTGGGTGGCGATATACTGAGTATGGATAAAGTTCATACTCTTCCGCTTCCGGATCTCGTAAAATTCATCAATGAATCCCAAAGATTTGTGGAAGAGTGTCCTCAGACGAAATGTATCCGTCTTGCCATCCACTTTCTATCTTTCCGATCTTTATTTTTTCTACTGAAATCTATCCGAGTGTAGTGCAATGGTCTCCTGACTGAGTGAGTGGACTTGTCCACCCCCCCAAAAATCTAATCTAATCTAATCTAATCTAATCTAATCTAATCTAATCTAATCTAATCTAACCTAATCTATTCTTATCTAATCTAATCCTAGTAGCCTTGTGAATAAGAAACCTCATCGATAAATATCCACAAGCGACTCAACATTTGATATATTGGGTTAGGAGATAGGGAACTTATTTGCGCACCTAATAGTTTTGAATAATTGAGCTTTTTCAAAAACATTTTGTTTCCCATACATTAATTTATCCATAAAATTTTATTTACTTAGGAACAGCGTTGAATTCCTGCATTTTGACGCACTCAACTTTTTTCAACCATCTGTCTGTGAGATAAATGCATACCAAAAATTAAGAGATTGAAAAATGAAAAAAGTTCAATGGCAGCCGAATACTTATAAGCTACATACATCCACATATATTCATATATGTATGTATGTATGAAAATACATATTTTTGTAAATTTCTTGCTCTCCGCCGTCGTCCATCAAATGTTCACCTTGCCAAACAACACCAACGATAGCATCGCGACCCCAGCACATTTAATTAATGCAAAATGCACCAGACGAAGCTTGCGAAATTAATATTTTGAAAAAAGTTAACAAAAATTTAAAAAGAAAAACAATTTGCGATGTTAAATTTTCATATTCATCAATTTCGGCACACAGGAGAGTATTTACGATTTTTGTGAATTTTTTTCTAATGCGAGGTTTTGTGCAAAGCTTTAAATAAATAAAGTGGCTGAAGACAAAAACGTTTGATTGCAAATACCGACAGTGACATTTTGCATGCAACAAAAATTTTCTTTATACAAAAATAATTTCAAATTCTATATAGAAAATTTAATATTTGAAAAAGAAATATTGCAGCTGTCATTGCCACAGCGCCCTTGCTATTGATGTGGAGGCGCTGGGTGTTCGATGCTGGCTGCTAACCGTTAGCTGTTGGCTGCTCCAGCAACTGTTGTTGTGGTTGTTGTTATTGGCTCACAATGTGGCACGTTATGTGTTTGTTCTACGGTCCAGCGCGTCGCTGTGTCAACAAAAATTGTTGAAATAACAAATAAAATAGTCAATATTTATTCTGTTGCTATACAAATACGCCCAGATGATGGCTGCAACTCTAAAGTGCACACACACACACAGGCTAAAATACATAGAATCCAACGCATACCAACACAAATCCTACAAATGCCTTTGTTGATATTGATGTGTGCAACATGTTGACATCGTATGTATGTGTATGTATACACACACAATTAAATACATGTACTCGTATAGCTGTGTATGCACACACATACACAAAACAGTCGCACACAGGCTAGGCTGCCTTCACCACACAGTTGCTGGTTAGCGATGGGTGGGTGGTACTCCTCCTATTACATCTCTGCCTCAGCAGCAGCCACGGCCAGCAGATTGGTAGACAAGTTGCATATACATAAAACAATTTAAATGCATACACTCATACACTCGCATAATAAAGATAATTGAAGCGTGCACTTGTGGCAACATTCAATGATTTTTTGTTGATTGTTGACTGTTGACGAATGACCGCCATATTTATATGTATGTAATTACATATATTTGATCGGAATGCGCGTTTGTGGCGTAGCTATGGAATGAAGTCACATAGCACAGGAAGATGCCCAGGGTGATATGCTTTTGCGATTCTACTGCAGTATTTTAAAATTTTCGACAACTGAAATGTTGCTTATTTTTGCTGAAAATTAATTGCATTTAATGATCTTCTTAAATAATCCACCAGCGCTTATAATATCTGTGGTGTGATTAGGGGCTTATGATAATCTAGAGACCGAAAAAATAAAAGTTGTTTGTTTTTATATTTTATAAAAACTGCCTAGTCAATTCAAATTCTAACATAAAGTGTTCATTATACATCTTTTGGAGTATAAGAAAATGTTTTTTCTAGGTTTAATTGGAAACTTGACGAGTGGTAGCAGCTGCCAGTCGCCTCTGGTGTGGTGCAAGTCGAACCACTTGCTTCTGCAAATTTGGAAACATCATAAGTGCCTAAATTTGTTTTTATTAGATATTACATCAAGTGACAAAAACTAAGTTATTTCTTACCTTTCAGCTTAGTAATTCCACAAATTAAATTTAGCAAAAAGCCTGGCCTCATTATAGAGCCAAATAGATGGCAGAAACTGTAAGAATCCATTCCTAGAATTTCTTTACAGATGGGTCCAAATTGGCGGAAGGAATAGTAGTGGCTGTCTTTTATCCGCGAATCGATATTCAAAAGTCTTTCAGTTTGCCTAATTACTGTAGTATATTCCAAGCTGCAATATATGCCGCAACAAAAGCAGCTGAATTAGCTCTGGAATTAACTCCTTTTAAGGCCCTTGTCTCATTTGAAATGGTGTTTTTGGGTGTTTCTTTAAAACCGTGTAAAATAGAAACGAAAAAAAGGTTTTTTTATTTTTGTTTTGAGTATTTGATTTCCCAACCCATTGTTAAGAAATACAATTTTTGAAGTGAAGATAATGGAAAGTAAAATTTCAAGGCCATGCAACGTTTTGGGCATTTTCGTTCCGCGAGAGAGAAAAAAGATATAACGTAGAGGAAAAGGAGAGAGAGAGCTATACCTTATATATATCTTAGATACACTTTAGGCTATTCCTATTTCCTGAGTTTTTCCTCGTGGTTGCTAATTTCTAGAGAAAAATAACATTGCCTACTTGTTGGCGCTTGTTTGCTGGTGCATATTTGTAGGAAATATATAATTGGTTCCTACTTTTTGGCGTTATATTTCCTTGGTGCCTACTGTTTGGGGAGTTTTTTGTCCCAAGATTTTTGGCGTTTTTTCTTGGTGCCTACTTTTTGGCACTTATTTCCGTTTCCTTGCTAGTACTTGTGCGTACTTTAAAGTGCTGCCCATTCCGGCGTCGGATTTATTGGTATTGCCTTGCGATAATTTGTGCCGTTGCTGCGGTCCTGGAATCGTTGCGTTTGTGCGGGTAATAAACGCTTGGAGTAGTGCGCGTTGTTGCTACGGTCATACGAAGTTCGTTCAAAGAGTTATCAGTCTTCAAAAAATGGTCTTCCACAAACAGGTATGTCGCTGGTGGCACGGATTCCTGGACTCACTGGCGTCTGAAATCAAGAAGACAAAAAGGTTCTTCTTCAGTATGAATGTCGTTATCGTGTGAGCTACGTTCTTAAAAAAAAAATTGACAAAGTGGCGTACGTTGAAAGATGAAAAACGTAATTTAAAGTTAATTTCATCAAAATCGGTTCAGTAGAACCGGTTATATCTGTGTCCATTATCCATGTGAAGACCATTCTTTGAAGCCTGACAATTTTTTGAACGAACCTTGCATGGCAAAAGAAAAGATTTTTATTTTTTAACAATGGATCGGAAAATAAAATATTTAAAACAAAAATAATAAATCTTTCATCGTTTCCGTTTTACACACTTTTAAAGAAACTGCCAAAAAAACGCAATCTCAAAAAGGCGAGGGCCTTAATACTCGTAAAAACATTCTCATGGATACCCAAGTGGCTATTAAAGCAATTATGGCGCCTTGCATTAACTCGAAATATGTTCAACAGTGCAGATCCAAAATGGATGAACTCTACCAAAATGGGAAGGTCACTATTTACGGGATACCAGGACGCAAAGAAATATAAAGAAATGAGATAGCCGATGAGGTCACTAAGGCAGCTATTCGCTTGCCGAGATTGAGCACCTCAGACATACTCGTATACCCGCCACTCTTATTTCTGAAAGCGGAACTAAATGAGGCACCAGCTTTAGAAACGTAGTCGATATGGGAATACTCAAGCTCGTACAAAATTGCCAAACTACACTATACGGAAGTACCCTATGATCAAAAAGTACCGGAAATGTTTAATTTAAACGAATCGCTCACGTGGAAACGGGTGCATATTTTTTTCTTATATTAGTAGGACTGTAAGACACACATCTGTCACTATTTATCCGTTTTGTACGTTGCGAACGGCCGGAAATGTGGGCAAACAATTGTTGGATTTTGCATGATGATAATGCGCCATTGCACCGAACCCAAATTATGTTGGGTTATTTGACCATACACCAATTAAATACCATCGTGCAAGCACCGTATTCACCTGATATGGCCCCGTGCGACTTCTTTTATGTTTCCCGAGTAGAAGTTATCAATTGTAGAAGGAGATTTCAGTCGATAGAGGAGATGAAAGGGAATGCGGCGGCACTCAAAAAGTGCTGTCATCTGTTTGATTAACGACACAAGTGGTACTCATGCAGTGAGGGTTTTTCTTGAGACTAACCCTTTGGAAATGATTCGAAATAGCTTCCTAACTGTTATTTACTTACTGGGCAACAGAGTAAGTGCTCACATATCAACCAACGATTTCCACTAATTTATTGACATAATTGATTGATTGAGTGCGGGACTATCACTGGGCAGTGCACAGGTTCGAAACCCAGCGCACGAATACCCAAATCATAGAACGAGTACTCAAATCATAGCACGAGTTTTTTCTAATAGTGGTATCTTCTCGGCAGACAATGGCAAACCTCGGAGTGTATTTCTGTCATGAAGAGCTCCTCATAAAAAAATATCTGCTGGTTGGAGTCGGCGTAAAATTTTAGGTACCTCCATTTATGCGAAACACTAAGACCTACACTACCTACAAATAGGTTAAGCAGGAACTTGGCCAAAGACCCTGAAAGGATGTAAGCGGTTATTGGCCTACCAGAGTGGGCCTTATCTTAAGCTTCAACATGACCAGGCGGAAATTACTTTCTAGATGTTTTTTCCAATTAATTTCTTCTATCGTTTTTGTTTTGTTGTTTGTGAGATCTAGACCGATTTTTAAACCTATTTGAGTTTTATTAGTAAAATGTGAGTAAAATGTTACAATCAAATTTACAACATTTCGCTAAAAATTTAAGTAGCGGAATTAGTTCTCAATAATAGATCGACGCAAGCATTATTACGAGGTGTTTAGGCTAAGTTTCTACTACAACTGGTGATTTGCGTATTCGATATGTGCTGGTAAAAAAACTATTTTATGAATTTGTACACGAGCATACACCATCTGAATAACGCGTCCACGAGATTATGCTCTTAGTAGTCCTCCTCTTAATACAGCTTTTCAATGCTCGTATTCCCTCGACATAGCCTGGCTTGAAACTGATCTATCATTCCACCAAGAACCACTTAGGCCTGCAAATGCGTGTAGCTACAAATCTGTGAAGTAACTTGTACATAGGCGATTATACCCTGAGGCTAGATGACCATATCAGGCGAGATAAATCATTTATACAAATAGTGCGGCCCAAATGGATACAATTTTTTAATAATATTTTATTTTCACAGTAACAATTTTTTCTTCTAAATTCTTTTCTGTAAGTCAGTATATAAGTAGTATACATGATGGAAAAAATAATGAGGTGGCGCCTATCGTGGTCCCGAAACTTTGCTCTCAGCGAATTCGAGAACGAGTTACGTGATTTTAGCTCCAGTATGGCCAGATTCCCTTTTTGGTAACTTGATTTAGCATTTTTTTTTGTTATTTAGTCTCGGAGTTTTTGTTCTTTTTTCATTACATTTTTCGAGCCTGTTCTAATTAAAATGTTATGTTTATAATTTTGTAAAATACACATTTTTTTAATAATTAGTTAAATAATTCACTCAGTTTTATTTAGCTTTACTTTTTTTTAACATCTGGTGGCATTGCCCGCGATTGCAGGTGTTGTTGGTGTTCCTTTGCTTTCGCCAGTCAAATCTCTCTCTCGCTACTGCAGTGTTGCCTCGCTTTGGATACAAAAACGCACTAAAATGCCCATTTAAAGAAAATGAAACACCAAATTTTGATTGAATCACTTAAAGAACTTTGTAGGTATGTGTGACAAAATGTCTTTAAAATGTGCGTTTTTGAAATAAATGTGTTATGGTTATGTACAATTTAATTTATGAGTTTTTTTTTTTTGTTAAGTGAGACTCTTTTGTTAAGGGAACGACTTACTTGATGTATTTGAGGTTATGTAACTAGATAAGGTACTCTTTTTGTAAAAATGCCAGTATGGTTTCTTTAGTATTTTCTGGTAGTTTGTGGCATATTTTTACAATGAATACACCTCTTGATGCCCTATGTCCCACTAGGGATTGATGGCCGGAAGAAACGACTACACGTCTATGGTGTTAATCCGCATTCAGTAAATTCAAACGTCTTTTAAAATGTGTAAAAAGTTTTTCAATCTTAAGAAGAGTTTAGAGAGGGGCATTTAATATTCTTGCATAACCTTAAAAGGAGCAAAAAATGAAATTCACACTTTTAAAATATCAAATTTTATAAAAACGAACTAATTTTCATTAGCACTAAAATCTGCTCAGAGTGCCCTTGTTTAACCTTCTTTTGTATAATAATACAGTTTTTTTAACCTAAAGTTTCGGTAGTTTTAGTTTAAAAAAAGGGAACAAACACGAAACTTTAAAATGTTCGCATTTTCGGTATAAAATAGCACTAAATTTATTGCGAAGAGCAAACGGTTGGCAATACTGCACAACTCGGAATAACGTGACGTCACGTACTCTCTGATGCGCAATCTCCTTTCTATCATTCTTGAGTAGTATACACCTACGTGGAGTAAACTGAGTTGCTTTAGATATGAAAAACGTTGAAAAATTATCTTATTTGCAGGTGACAAAGCCAGCACGTTATCGGCGAGAAGCCAATGCATCTGCGTGAGGTGATAGTTCGAAGTTACATATCGGCTACTGATCCTTGAATATCGAATATTTATTTGGTATGACAAAATTGATGAAAACACTACCAAGATGGCTATCTTTATTTGTATTTAAGGATGCATGAGTGAAGTATCATATTTCATTAAATTGCTGTATTTCTCTAAATCACAAGTTGGCCAAACTTCTCCTCCAACAATTGATTTGAGCAGATGCTTTAGTGGACGCCATTCGCAGAAACAGTAAGCTGAGTAAACGAGTGCTTTTTCGAGCTGAATATTTGCTCATCGAAGCATTTGAAATTTTCATACGTAGCAGCAGAAAACTAAGCACGAAAATACGGCTTTGAAATGATAAAAAAGAAAAACTCTGAAGATGAGCGTATGAGTAATCCGAGTGCTGTAAAGTGCAAATAATGGATTTGATGAAAGAAATGCTGATTTATGAATAGTGCATGTGATGGAAAATCGTCTTTGATTACACTGCAGATTACCAGTACGAGCACAATGCAATGCGAATGAACAACAGGAACGGCAGGAACAATAGACAGCATCATACAGGAGACGTACACATCCACATCAGCGCATTGAGAAAAGTTTGGACAATCCACAGAAATCATAAAAGAAAAAAACAAAAGCACAAACAAAAGGGAGTAAAAAAGCAAACAAAAACAATTGACCAAAGCAACAATAAATTTCAGCAAAGCGCATTACACTATGAGTGTACAGCTGAAGGAGCATAAAACCTGAAATAAAGAAGTAAAACTAAAAAATCAAAAAAAAAAAACAAAGAACGTACGAAAAATGGGATTAGAAAAAGTGAACAGCGACAATAAGCTTTGAACTAACGAAAATGCGACAGAACAAACAAATGTCAAAATGACTAATACAGACTCACAAATAGGCAAACAACCGAAAAGGGCAGTGTGTGAGGCTTGGGCGGTGGTGATGGTGGTGGTGTGGAGGGTTTGCAGTGCAAGTTGATTTGCTGGAAGGTGTGTGGCGGCAGAATTCAATGCTCTGTGTGTACGTATAAGTAGAAGAGATGGTAGAAGAAAGCTAAATCAATAGAGGGCGCTGCCGCTGCAGTAATAATAAAACACAAAATATGACAAAATAATGGTAACAATCTCAAAAGTTATAGCATACATTCGGGAGTTGTAGTTGTAGTTGAGAGAGCGAGCAACTACGTACACGAACAACTGTACATACAAAACAACAAAAAGCGAAGGAAGACAGCGCAACTTGGCTGCGATGATAAATTTAGTGATTATGATGAGTTATTAACCTAGAAATGACAGGCTAACAGCAACAATAATAACAACAACAATGTAGCGCACAATTTGCAGTAAGTTACTAGTAAAAGCAAACAAAGTAGAAAAATAAAATAAAATAAAGTATCAAAAAAAAAAAAAAATAATAAATAAATAAAACAAAAAAAAAGAAACAAACAAACGAAGCTGGTGCTAACCTTATGAAAAAGGATGCAGAGACACACGTAAATTGTTTTTTGCTGTTTTGTATTTTTTTTTCATGAGTGTGCGTACATGTGTGTGTGTGTGTGTGTGCATTATTTGCGCTTGTATGCTGCTGGTACAACATCAGCGCGCAAAACAAATACGGATTAATAAACGTAATACCCAATTGTTGAATTTTACAACATGGCCATAATGTTTGGCAATTTGTTGTTGTTGACACTATACCACGCGCATACACTTCTGTAAACATACGTACGCTTATGTAGGCAAACATTTACACGAGTGTATGTGCATGCGTGCATGCTGAAAGAAAGTACATTGACATTTATATTATATGAATTTATAAAATTTTTATGGCTAAACACCAGGAATTTTCTTATATGCGAGGTGCGGCTACTAAATAACAATACCGACGCAGTAAAATATATGCTTTTTTGATGTCATATGCGGTGTATACCTATGAAATGAGATTTTCTTTTCAATTTCGAACGTTTATTAACAAAAAATTGTTAGAAATTTAATCTTCAAAATAATAGCCATCGCTAGCGACACATTTTTCCCATCTCTCAGGCAATTTGCGGATGCCGCGGCAAAAAAATTGGCCGTCTTTGGCCGCAACCGCATCAGCGGTTCCCAATCGTAAGTCTCCACCAATCCCCGGGTCGCTCTTATTTGATGTGGCGGTGCATTGTCATCAAGAAAAATTGCTTTGTGACGCCGATCGGAATATTCTGGGCATTGTCGGTGTATAGCGCTGTTCAAATCGGCCAATTGTCGTTGGTAGCGTGCACCGTCAACTGTTTCATCTGGTTTTAATAGCTTGTACCAAATCATACCTTGCGGCCGAATCGATTTGGTTTGGTCGTTGTTTTTGGCTTGTGGCTGAGCGGACCATATTATCGTTTACGCTTGGGATTGGAGAAATGCACCCATTTTTCATCACCCGTAACGATTCGATACAAAAAAGACTTCCTTTTGAATCGGGAGAGCAGCGTTTCACAAGGGTTTTCCGGTTCTCTTGCTGCCTTTCAGTCAGTTCATGCGGCACCCATCTTCCGACCTTTAAAATCACGCACATGTCTTTGGAAATGGTTTTTTGGGTCACTGCCAACTGCTCTGCCATCATTTCTTGCGTTTGTCCATCATCTTTCTCCAACAATGCTTGCAATTCGGCGTCCTCAAACTTTTTCGGTGGCCAGCCACGGTTCTCGTTCACCACGCTGAAGTCACCACTTCGGTGATGGAATTTTTCAAACCACCTGAAGCATTGTGCTCTACTTAGAGCATGTCCACCATAAGCTTCTATAAGCATTTGATGAGCTTGAGAAGCGTTTTTCTTCAATTGATAACAGAAAATGTCCGCAAATCGTAGTTTGAAGGCATGAAATTCGAAATTTTTAGGAGCGACAAAAATGCATTGTTGTATGAAACGTAACAAACAATGAACTGAATATTGTTGACAGATGACAGACGAAAAAACAAGACATTTGGGAAGGTTTAAAAGTACTCCTGGCGACATCTACGGGCTAATAGGTGAAAGTCTCACTTCATAGATATATACATATATGTATATAGTAATTACTTACTATTGCACTCTATGTACAAACCTCTCCCATCATAACAGGGCTCTTTGCGAATCTTCTGTCGGTTCAAACACTTTAAATATCTTATTTTTATATTTTTCTTTATTATTCTTCGTCTACTGAGATTTTCATAGACTACTCTATTATTTAATAAATTTTGAATAAACAAAATTTGAAGATTTATATAATGGGTTGGAAACTATGACAAGTAATTCCGGATTTTGTTTAGAAAATCAAAGACAATTTTTTAATAAAACTAAATAACTTTATTCTGTAATGTTTTGCCCATTTTCATCAATGACCTTTTGTCATCTTTCAGGCAGCATCATAATCCCACGTTCATAAAACTTCTGGTTTTATTAGCAAAAAACTGAATGAGGTACGCTTTGACATCATCATCATTAATGAAATTTTTACCATTCAAGGGGTTTTGTAAAGATTGAAACAAAAAGTAATCAGATGCTGCAGGGTCAGGACTATATGGAGGATGTGGCAAAACATCCCAACCAAGCTCCAATAATTTTTGCCGAGTGGCCAAAGATATGCGTGGCTTTGCATTGTCATTATGGAATGCAATACCTTTTCTATTTGTTAATTCGGGCCGCTTTTCTTCAACTGCACTGTTTAATTTCGTTAGTTGTTCAATGTAGACATCAGAATTGATCGTTCGGTTGGGTGATAAGAGTTTAAAGTAGACAATTCCTTTGTAGTACCACCAAACTGATAACAAAATCTTCTTTTGACGAATATCAGCTTTTGATGTTGTTTGAGTTGGTTCACCTGGCCTGCTCCACGATCTTTTCCGCTTGCTATTGTTGTAAAAAGCCCATTTTCCATCGCCAGTTATCAGTCGTTTTAAAGATGGATCATTTTAATTACGTTTCTTTAGCAAATCGCAGCTGCTAATGCATTTCTTCGTCATCATCTTCAACTGAACGGCCAGAGCGTTTTTCATCTTTGAGTGAAAAATCACCAGAACGAAATTTGCCAAACCAGTTTTTGGTGCTGCCGTTCTTTTAAGGCTTCATCACCATAAACAGCACATAACTTTTTATGAGCTTCCGATGCAGTTTTTCCTTTGCGGAAATAAAAAAACAAAAGAAATTTTTGCGGTTCTCGATCATACTTAAAAAACCAAGCTTCGTCCTTGTTACGATCACATTAAAGTTGAGAGTCGCCGTTTTCGAATTTCCCTAAAAAAATAGTCAGCAAAATGTACTCTAGTTTCTTTTTGATACGCATTCAAAATTCGTGGAACCCATCGAGCCGATTTATTTGTGTATTGCCAATCATTAAGTAGTATTCACGCCCCAGCATTCAAGCACAATTGACTACATACCATTTCCCGTATTATTATTCCAGGGTATCCGTCAATTTTTCGCTTCACCAGGACCACATTTGCTTATTTACATTTTTGGTTTTGCCGTTCCGTTCACTTATTTTTGATGTTAAAGAAAATGGCGATAATGTCGAAAATTTTGATAAAATAATAGATGTTGGCCGGCATGTTAGTAGTCAAAGCATCGCCCAGGAGCTAAAGATCGACCAAAAAACTGTTGATGTGAAACATCTATAGGCTCGCTTGCAAACCGAATCGTTGGCGTGGCGACGCTTGCCGTGGCGACGGGTCGCCACGCTATACTAAGCTGTACATATAGATATATATTTTATGTGTAATAATATGAGAAGTGCTAAGCCAATTTCAAAGGAACAACTCACAAATGATGTGGGTTAAAGTGTGTTAGTATGTGTGCCATGTTAGAGAGACAAATGTAGAGTTGCTAAAGAGCGGCAAGTTGGATGCTCGTGAGTGCTTAGTAAATGTTGGTGCGTTATGTGTTTTTGAATGTGTTCGGTAATTTGCTATGTAGATAATAGGAATTCGATTATAGAGAATTCATGGGAAACTGGAAGGCTGGCTAGTGTGGGCACCTTTGAGGCGCGCTCTCTGTGCGAAGAAATGACGAAGGTCAGTGTTTGAGTTGAAAAAAAAATCAAAAGGTCACAGAAAGCTGAGTCACAGCAGAAAGAAGTTTCATTACTCAATTATTTAAACCAAGTGGAATTATTTTGCAATGCCAAATTTATTGCTTTGTCAATTCGAAATGAAAAGTGCAAATTTATTTAATAGCAAATTCGGATATGCCAGCTCGTAATGCGCAAAAGTTGAAATTGAATAAAAAGTTTAAGCCTATGGAGGGAGGTATATTTTAAAGACACATTTTGATTATCATACAAAGTGACACAAAATTAATCATGCTATCGGATTATTTATATTTTTTACAAATAGTGCAGTACGTCAATCATAATTGAAATTTGTGAAGTATAGAGCTGCTGTATAAAAACAGACAAGCAATGGCGGGTGTGAAGGTCAAAAGTCATCACTCAATATAATATGTTTAATTATTATTTTTTTAATTTTATTTAATAATTTTCAAATACAAAACTGGATGATTAATTTTGCGCCACCTGAAAATTCAAAAACTTTCATCACTCAAAGTAAATTTTTTATTTAATTTTTCTTAAATTTTATCGAATAATTTTCAAATACAAAACTGGATGATTAATTTTGCGCCACCTGAAAATTCAAAAAATTGCATCACTCAAAGTAATTTTTTTATTTAATTTTTTTTAAATTTTATTTAATAATTTTCAAATACAAAACTGGATGATTAATTTTGCGCCACCTGAAAATTCAAAAATTCCATCACTCAAAGTCATTTTTTTATTTAATTTTATTTAATAATTTTCAAATACAAAACTGGATGATTAATTTTGCGCCACCTGAAAATTCAAAAAATTTCAGCACTCAAAGCACACTTCAAAAAGAGTTTCAATTGCAAATGAACAACAATCCAAGAGAATCTACTACCAAATATGGAACAACAATAGATGCTGTATTTGTGAGATATCTTGATTATATTTCATCCAATACTTTTGTAACGTACTTTAGTTATCATCGACCAATCGTCACAGTAATACCGGCAGAGGAAACATCGAATATAAATATTACTGAAGTCACAGCTGAAAATATTTAAATTGTGGCTTGATATTAATATCGAATTTTGATATCACATGTAAATAAAAGTTTATTTAATAAAGTTACCATTTTCTGTAAGAAATTCCTGTAATAATATTATCTTTTATGCATATTACTTGTACACACACGATGTTTCACATCTGCCAGGCGTCCCATGACGGCTCACATTTTTTTTAACCATTTGCGCGAAATAAAATATAAAAATTATGGATTTCTTTTGCCCCAACCTAATATAATATATCTCTGGCCTTATCACTTCCTACCACAATTTTCTTCTCAGTGTCACTTTTCTATTTAACGCACAACTAGCCTTTGGAACATCCCGCCTTGTACAGGCGCAACGTGATGGCGAAATGAGTTATCGCCAAAGCATGAACAACTGCACCACTCTAATTTAAACTTCTGGCAATTTCATGTCTCACACAAGCATTTAAATGCATTGGGCAACGTCTAGACTCGTAGATCACCGTTACACTGGTTTCCTTCAACCGCAAACTCTATTCTATTGAAACACAAATCAGTTAGCCAGCTGAACCGACAACCGCCATTCAATTACCTTCAATTGCTCTCTGCCACATTCAAAGGACACTCGACTCTACTCATTCACTAATAATTCCAGACATTCATTAAAACGCAGATGACTGAGAGAATAGCAACATGAAAAATGGACGACTAAATGCTTGTCAAATGCTATGTCCAGTAAAAGGCAAAAACTTAAACAAAAAAAAAAACAAATACACCAAAACCATAAACACAAAAAATTTCATACAACGAGCATTTTCTGGGCATTTCATACTTGGCCTTAAAGTGAATGGTCACTTCAGAGTCATAAAACATTTTTCTGAACTGCAGTTTAACAAGCAAACGGAGTCAAACGTACCAAAAGCAAAAGCAACAACAACAACAACCAAAAAAGGAGCAAAAACAAAAATAAAAACATGCACAAAAATACTTCGAATGTGGAATGCCTACCGACAACTCTGACATGGAGGCCAACATTTCAACTTGGCACAGCAACAAGCAGCAACAAGGCGACCAGATATACTGAAATACATAACTGAAATTTTTATACAACTCTTTGAATGCATTAGTGGATTTCTTTGTTTGTGTTTGTGTTTTTCTTTAATCCACAGCCATGCAACAGACCTGCTGCTGACCACTGCAATTTACTGAACAACTAAAAAATGGCCAATGACACAAGTGTTGCAGCAACGTTTACAACAGTTGCTGCCAGTAAAATAATTGCCAACTGCGGCGGCGAGTGGACAACAAACAAAAAGTTCGTAGCTGAAGAACACAAGAAAAATCGTTAGAAGAATTACGGGTCATAGAAAATAGAATTTGTAAAATTGTGAAAAACAAGTAGATAACTACACACAAAAGAATAGGCATGGCCAGAAGGAAGGGGCATGGCGCTTTTTTCAGTGGGCAAAAAACAACGGTAGCAGCAGGAACTTAAGCCCGCAAAGCTATTTATGCACTTAATGGAGTGTCCGGCGAGCAAATTGCCAACAATCTTAATAACAACAACAACAACAATACTAACATAAATGACCACACAACTAGATCAACCAGCAAGAGCATTTAAAATTTGTAGTGGCAGCAGCAACATATGCGGTTTTTGTACACAATTTAGTTGGTCACAAGAATGAGAGCTTTGCAATGATAAAAAACAACAGTTTAGTATTTAGTGTACCTATGTTTTTTTTTATCCGAAGCGGGAATCTTAGGTATCTAGTCAATATAGACGGCATGCACGATTCATACTGAGCGCTAAGGGTGCACCTCATTTGGGACCATGCACAGTCAGAATTACTACTAAACTGGACTTGCGAAAACGGACACCTACGTACACCTAAACCCTAACTCCGATCTCTGCAGCTTTAGTTTGCCCTGCGTTACCGTCGTTTAAGCATTGCATCGCCGGACCAAGCGAGTATGCCAGTATGGCTCTTCGTTTATGTTTCTGTCTCCGTCTACCCTTCATTACTTCTTTGTCTTCTTTGTTTACTGCGTTCCCATTTCTTTTTCCGTAGTTTCTGTAACGCATTTGTGGACCATTCTCCCATCCAGGTCCACACCAACTTCGACTGCAACATGTGCTTTACAATGTTGCCCGGGGTTAGTTTTGCAGTTAGTCGCCTGTTTAGGCTTTTGGCCTTGTCGTACACTGTACTCAGTTCAGAGGCCAGTATATCTGGTGGCATGATACCCGATAAGACACATACTGCTTCAAACGACACTGTCCTGAAAGCACAGGCAACTTTAAGGGCACTTAGTCTAAAAAATATTTCCGCCTTCTTCGCGTATGTTTTTTGTATCAGGGCTTTACCCCATATAAGTGCTGCATACATGAGTGTAGACTGGGTAACTTAAGCCAGGAGCGCTGTTTTACTCTGAGTGGGACCACCGATGTTGGTCATAATTCTTGACAGTGCCGGCGTCACTATAGCTGCCTATCCGAATGCTTTTTTAATGTGCTCCTTGAAGCTTAGTCGAGCATCGATCATTGCACCCAAATATCTTAGTGCCGCTTGTGTTGCGACGTTAAACCCATCAAGTGCATGTGTATTTGTGTGCTTGTGTGCCAGAGTGAAGAGAAGCACTCTGCGAGAAGTGCGAGCTGTGCCTGTTGCAATGAACTGGAGCGAACTGAATGCAGCGCTTTTCTAGAAGTTCGTGGATTAACAGAAAGAAAACCATCAAAGTTCGAAGTTGTGCTTAGGTTAGGCCGTTCAAGTTGTTATCTGGCAATATTGAGGGAGAGGCCGTGCAATTAAATCCAAGGAGCGAAATATGAATCCACTGTGGAGCCCAGTTTTCTTACATTTTATGCTCATGGGTGACTGTACATATCAGAAGATCTTTTTTTTTTCAAGATGTGTATGTGCCCTGAAAATGACAGTTCTTTTCTTGAGATGGATGGAGGTATAGAAAATGTCTGGATACGTTTATTGTGAACTCTGGCGCTGCACTTCTCACAGACAACTTTAAGCTAGTTTTTCGATTGAAAGTATATTTTGCAAGTCGACGGGGCTCACGCTCGAATAAAACTTAATTTGAAGTCTTAACTTCTTGTGCCTACACCCGTGTTCAAATTAATGAGAGCGCGAGAAATTGTGAAGTCTTAGCGGGTACATTTAAAATTTTCAAAAAATCAATTTTTTTTTTTATATTTTTTCTTTATGTACATGTATTTAAGAACAAACACAGAAAATTTCATATCGTTTCGGTGAATATTTTCGAAGTTACACGCAAATTTGAAAAGGCGTTTCAGAGTGCTTGTAAATTGCTTTTCAAACTTCAAACGCGTTTTTCTCAAAATGGTGTTTTCAAAGTCGGTGACCAACATTACTCGAAACGGCTGAACCAATTAGTCTCAAATTTTAACACCAGCTTCTTAAATATATTTTTTAGTAATTAATCGAAGATTTTTTCTCACCGATAAATTTTTGAAGTGAAACTTCTTAGGCGTCGATGTACAAGCGAGAATGGAGAGTAAAATTTCAAGGCCATGCAACGTTTTGGGCATTTTCGTTCCGCGAGAGAGAAAAAAGATAAAACATAGAGGAGAAGGATAGAGAGAACTATACCATATATATTTTATAGTAATTTACCATAATAAATCCATCCATTTTCGGTTGATTATTTGACAATTTTCATTTTGTATTATTTTTATACGGGCATCAGTCACAACGCTCTGTTCAAATATCGGCTTATTTAAGGTTTTTCGCAATGTTAATCCTTTACGTGCGTTTTCCGTATTTCTTTTTCCTCGATAATTGGTAAATTAAGAATTTTTAACTAATTTACCTTCAAATATTCTGAAAAAGAAACAAATTTGTCCCCGTGTACGTCTGTAAAAAAAGCCGATTGATGTTTAGTGCAAAGTTGGATGCGCTTGCTCTATTGTGAATAGTATGTAAGCAGTGCTATTAGGTAAGAGCAAGACACTTATGCCGAAGCAAATTTTATTTCAACGTCGCTGCTAGGTATTCACAAGACAGATTTAATTTGAAGGAATTAACGCAGTTTGGGCCCCGCACACGGGTCGTATCGTCAGTGGCTTGTCCGCACACAATGCAACTATCTATCGTAAGGGTACGAGCTGTCAATATGTATGTCGAGCGATTAATGGTAATTTAGTTGTAAATTTTGTCTATTTGTATTCTTTGCAAATGTTGTGAATATATTTAGATATATATGCTCTCTCTCTCTATCTCTCTCATTCTCTCTGGGGTCCCTCCCTCTTTCTTTGTCTGCCTTGAAAGTTTCACTTCTGTTATGTGTACTACGCTACACGCACTGTTTTTTTATAAAGAATTTAAATTCGAAATTTTGGTCAAATATCGATTTTTGTTTGTTTGAGAAACCGCCATTTTGTCAAAAAAATAAATTTTGTTTATTCCTTTGACGAGTTACTAGACTTAACATTACTTTAACGAAATCTGTTTGGCTTTTTAATTTCAGAGGATCCAGTTCAGAGACGTCTTTAAAACGTCTTTCTTGAGAGGAGCTCCCGGAGATCAGCTGTAGCTCCTTTCCAAATAAATATTTTTTACTAATACTAAGTCTTAAAATACAGTAAAAAGATAACATACGTGTAACAATTTATAGATCAATAAATTTAAAAGTTTTCTCAGAAAAAATTCTGGAAAATTCGCTTTTTTTACCTTCTGAACAGTTATTTCTTTTTTTTTTTTGCAATTAATTTTTTTTTTATAAAAGTAAGTAAAGTAAGCATATTAAATTATTATTAAAATATTAAAACTCCTATTAAGAACTTGCGAAAATTCGTAAAATTGTCAAAGTGCCAGCACCAATGCGTCTCGTTCGACTGTCTCGCTCAAGTGACAACATCGCAGCCTTGAGCCACAGTGTTGAGGAAGATCCGAATTTGTCAATTCCTCGACTTTCTCAAATACTTGGATACGGCAACAAGCAAAATTGTCTCATTTAAGCTTCTGCTAATTCAAGATTGATTGCTCGATAAGTCCTTGCTCTGTTTAATGCGCCGGTATGTCTTCTAGATCCGTGGATGGCGCCATTTTTTTTTCGAAAATTCGGCTGGAAGTGCAGTTACGGTCTAGGGACTACGCTAAGGACAACTGTCAACAACTGATTTTTGAACTATTATTGATGATGTGGATACCATCGACAAGTTGTTTCAACAAAATCGTGCCACACACAAGCCAAACAGCCCCCGAAACAATGATTTTATTGCAAACGAAATTTTTCGATCGAATAAGTTCATGGAATCCAACTGTTAGTGGCCGCATCAAGTCATGCGACTTAACACCAGTGGATTATTGTTATGCATTTAAAATATAGAGTCTATACAGAGCCAATTGAACCATTTGCAGCCTTAAAACTCGAACTCCCTTACGAGGTTAAAGCGAAAGAAGCGCTATTTTGCCAAAAAGTGATTGAAACTTTTCATGAAAGAATCATTATCAGTAAACCGTGGTCGCGATGGGTATCTGTACGATATCGTTTGTCATTTATTAGGTATGGGAGAAAGTTTCCGTCCTTTCCTAGCAAAAGTTACGAATTATTTAAACAATTAAACAAAATCATGTGAAGTATGTGCCATTGGAAGCTATAACTTTGCTCAATCTTTCAGGCAGCATACGGATTCCTTTGACAAAAATTTCGAGCTCTTTCGACTTCATCCATTCATTGCGCCAGTTTGCGATGCTCTCGTAGGAAGTGAATCGCTCTCCAATGAGCGCTGACTGCATTGATCGGAACAGAGGGGAATCCGAGGGTGCAATGTCTGGTGAATACGCTGGATGGGGTAAGATTTCCCAATTCACTCCCTCTAAATATTTCTGGACCGATTTAGCAACGTGTGGCCTGGCGTTGTCATGCAGCAAAATCAGTTTGTCAAATCTACCGTGGAATTCTGGCCGCTTTTCTTTGAGAGCTCGATGCAAACGCATTAGCTGCAGTCGGTAACGATCACCAGTAATGGTTTCAGATGGTTTAAGGAGTTCATATTGGATAACACTCATCTAATGCCACCAGATGCACAACAGAACCGTTGAAGTATGAATGTTCCTACATTTTCGACGTTTAGGGTTATCATAACAGATCCATTTTTCATCGCCAGTGTCGATGCGGATACAGAAAACCTTTTCCTTTCTGCCGTAAAAGAAGCATCTCACACGTCCCCAAACGTCTCTCGATATTCCTCTTCTTCAATTGATGTGGCACCCAGTTACCTGTTTTCTGGACCATTCCCGTCGCATGCAACTCCAACATCCAACTGTCAACACCCAACTCTGTAGACATATCAGCCAGGGTTCGACATGTATCTTAATCCATCATCCTTTATAGTTGAGTATCCTCGAATTCTTTCGCTGCCCCTTCTCGATCTTTATCAGTCATGATCTTTATCAAATTGCCACTTTGGAAGCGCCGAAACCACTCTTTGCAATTTGTATTTGATGGAGCGTGATTATCGTTAATATTGACCAATACACGACACTTTTCAGCTAGACTTTTCTTTAAAAGGTACTAATGAAGCTGGCCTTCCCGCAAATGCTGTTTTCTCGCGACGAACGTAGACATTTTTGACGTCAGATAAAAAAGAATCTTTACGCTTCAAACGAATGTCACCTACTGCGATCGAGACCTCACATATACACCTTCAAATCACCAGTACATTAATAGAACGAACGCAAAACGAGTATCAGCAACGACGCCTCTTTTACGAGGGTGGAAACTTATTCCCACACCAAAATAATTGCCAAACCTTACACTTTTTAATGCAAGAAAACTAGATAAACACTTGTTGGGGAATGTTTTATGAATCTGCAAAATCTACAATGACCAAGATTGAGCTGGAGGACGAGGTGGAATCATCTCAACACCTTCTTCTCAGCTACCGTGCTCTCGTGCAAAGATTTAGACATCTAGGCTCTCATTTTTTCGCTACGCCTGCGGATATAGCGGATCTAAATATCACAAATGTGGTGAAGTTCATCAGTGGCTTGTTGCGGCTAATTACGAACGCAAATCAGCCACCGTCGGCGTCATCGTAAAATGCATGGTCATCATCGCCTCCAATCCCAAGGCTCGGTATTCTTTCCCTTCTCCTTTCTCCTCTCCCCTGTATGGCATCACAACGGACGAATAATTCATTATTTGTTTTTTTTTTTTTAATTTTATTGAATTTTCAATATTTGTCCAAGGACTACCACTGTCCTTAACTAGGGCAGCCATTTAGCCTAACCCAACCTAAGACTGAGTGTGCTGATCTTCAATGTACTAGTGACAGAGTTTTAGAATGTCGCAGTCTCATTTAGGCCGATTACTTTGAAAGGAGTAAAATGATTAGAGCCGTTGGTTTATTTAGTTAAAGTAAAAACGTCTGAATGGGTGAGAAAAAATACCGATTTGGGTCAAATTCCTTTGAAACAAAAACCCATTTTTAGGACCTAGAAAAATTATATAATATTATAAAGGGGAGATCAGAAAGCTGGGGAAAGATGAAGTGTATTAACTGAAAGAAGACTTAGTTTGTGTAAAAAAAATGAATTTTTTAGAATAAAATATTTTTTTTCTTCAAATTTCATCGACCTATCCTCGATTGCAAACTCAAAATATATACTTCTTGTTATTAGGCACCTTTATTGAATTTAAGCATAATTGAATATTTATACACATACGAGGGTTGCTAATTGTATTTGTGACATAGCAATGGAAAAATGGAGACTGCTGATTGAAAACGGCCACAAGATGGCGGCCAACTGTCATAAAAATATCGTGTTTCGAGTCGAAATCAACTGATACTTACATTTTCGAGGTCGCTGAACTCGGAAATGATGTTAATTTTTCAAATTATTTTAATTATTTTGTATTTATTATAAGTTTAAGGTGAACTTCTAAAATAATGGAAATAAAATGAGAAATGTTTTACTGATAAACATGTTTTCTTCACAAAATGCTACATCACACTCTAATCATCGTTATCGCTTTGGGTCTCGTTATCGCTATCATTATCTTGGTTCTCGCTTCTCTCATAACTCCACAATGCAAGCGCTTCCGATGATAATGCCTTTCCTTTTTTCGGCTTTAACTTCTTCAAACTAGAAATATGGGGATCAGAAGATACCAGAAGCAAATGGAATATGTCTTCCGTTGTACTTTTTCTAGAACATTTCCGCGAAAAGTGCTCTCTGTAATTCCTAATGTCCTTATTTCGGGCTTGCTGTGCCTCTTCTGATAGCTGTCCGATGGGCAAAATAGCGGACTGGATAATTTTTGCGACATGGATAAGAACTTTATGGACAGTGGTCGGTATATAATACCACGAATATTCAGTTACATATAAATTGGCAGTTTCTGTGGAATAGCTCTCAAATAACGGTAGATTTACATTAAAACCGCTGGATACTACTTGTAAGCCAATAATTCTACAGGGTACTTCGGAGTTTTCAAAGAAACGTCTTCCGGTATTCCCATCATTGGAATTCCACCAGGTTTAGGACGGTCAACTAACAGATTCAATTCAACTTTGAAGGCTTTGAACGCTTCTTGAATTTCAGATTGACCACGACCATTAATAAAAATGATAAATGAGTAGGTATTATTAAAAATGCGTATTTTACCACAACATTTACGAGTATTGAAGCATCCAGCCAATCCTGGAATTTTTCGTCGAAGATGTTTCTTTTGCGATAAAATTTTTGCCACTTCTTCTTCAATTAGCAAAAAAAATGTTTAAATGGTCCTTTGGATGTAGTTGAAATTTGGCATGAATCGGAAGAATAAGTAGTTAATTTTTTAATCAGAATCATGATTTTTACTTCGAAATCCGCGTCAACTTTATTAAGGAGCGCCTCAAACATTTGTCGCCGCGTTCACGATACTTCCATTTGTTTAGAAACTGAAAACAAAAAATGGAAAATATGGAATAAAAATTATATATTATATTGAACTGAAATAAACGATCACTACATGCATTGATTAACGCTTTTTCACAATGAGAATTAGGGATACCCAAATTCTCCGTATCGCACGGCCGCGTCGCGGTCGGGCCGTATGCCGGACTCACACTGCACCGCCGCGTCAGCCGTGCTCGGGAAACGGCACGCGCGTGGTCACACGAAAATCGTTCATAAAGGCAAATTCGCAAGAGTCCGCAGTTGATTGAATCGCTATTTTATTCTAGACACTTTTCCGATCTCGAAACTCTAAGGCTCTAAGCTCAACTCGGTTCAACTCTTGAACTAATTTTTCACTCAATATTGAAATTTTTATTAAACAAAAGAGAAATAAAACCCTTTCGTTGGACGTCTCTGACAGGCGCCAATATCAATTACCATCGCGATGAAAATCCATCAGGTTCGGATATTCTCGGAATAGTTGTACTATTTTTATAAACCATTCATCGGAACGTTCAAGGTCGAGCGGCTGCCTGTTCAAAACAAATGCACGGGAACATCTATCCTCTAAAACATCTCGACAGTAACGCACTCTAAACACGACGAAGTCAATCCCGATCGGTGACAAAAATATTTCGAGGTTTTGGTGCGTTTTTTAGAATTTTCGACCACAGTGCTGTGCCAGTTTTTTACGGAATGTGCTTGCTCGCCATACGAGCATAATGTTTTTAATTCATCGATGCATTCTTGTCTTCTTAATGCAAGTCGAAAATTGTGCAAAATAATCGCACAGAAATGTTCGCGGTTTAATTCCATTTTTTGCCGTGATTAATTTTTAAAGCCACTGTAAATAATGGTAATATGCATCACATAACAAAACCTTCTGTGTGCGTTTATGGTGAAATATGTCAAACTTTGCAATGGTTCCGTGATAGGGCGCCTGACAACACTAGCAGTGCCCAAGGCCGGAAATGTAAATATACACCCAAAAATTCCAATAAATATCAATACCAAAAAACAGGATTTTATTCATTACAAATACAAGGTACACTAAATTAAGGATTCATTCCATATAGCCCAATTAGACTATGAGTAATTTAATACAACTACACTCAAACATTTTGCTATTTCCTGCAGCTAAATATCGAGCTGGGACATGAAAAGAAACTTTTTGTTTTAGGACCAGAGAGATTGTAAATACAACAACAATGACCAAAAGTAAAATCTGATGCAAATAGATGCATAAATAGAATCACATCTACATTAGGGTGATGCATAAAAACTTGAAGTACTGAATTTTTATTTTAAAACACAGTTTGATAACCTCGAAAAGCGAGGTTTCGGTTAGGTTGAGTTGAATCAGTTGTCCACTGTGGGCACACTCAGGATCATAGCCCAATGTGATGCTTGAGAACTTGTCCTTGTCACTCCTAAAATTAGTGTTTAATTTAAAAAAATTTAGAAGATCCCTGATTTCCACAGTACTGAGATCTTCCAGTTCATAAAAGAATTGTCTACCTAAAATGGTAAATTAACGTCTGTATAGAGCAGTACTGGGGCGCAATAAACTACGAATATTCGGCTCCGGTGAGAAGTCCGTATTGTTGTACGGAAGTATGGAAACATGGCTCGTCTCTAACAGCATCACACAGAGACTACAAATCCTTCATCAAAAATGCCTCCGCATCAACTGCAGAATATTCTGGCCAAACACCATCAGTAACGACGTGCTATAGAGATCAACGAACGAGGAACCCATCCTAAGACAAATCAAACGCAGAAAGTGGCAATGGATAGGTCACGCATTGAGAAAACCACCAGATAGCATCACGAGAATGGCACTGGACTGGAACCCGCAAGGGAGCAGAGGTCGCCGTCGACTAAAAAACACTTGGAGAAGGTCGATGTTGCGTGAACTAGCAGATTCCGACATCTCATGAGTCGATGCAAAAATAACAGCACAGAACCGTGTACGATGGAAGAGTCTTGTCGAGACCCTATGCTCCCGAGAGGAGTGAACAAGGAAAACAAAAAACAGAAAAATAAATGAGGACAATAGCACAAAAGTTGCGTGGTCGTCTCCTCCTCTTCCTTGTCTAGGCAACTTCTGCAGAAGTCATGTGCCCGCACGCCCATTCGCTGCGCATGTCTGCCGCGTTTTGCACTGAGAGTCGGCCACAATTGTCGCACAATTCTGCAGTTGGTTTCATTATGCCATCTTTCATGCGCTGTTCTTACAATTTCCTCACAGATAAGTAGCTTTAAAGTCTGTAAGGTTATGCCTATATCACTGTTGGTGCACTCAATTGCAGTCAACTTGGCACCGAGTCTCGCTAGTTCAGCGGCTCTATGTACAATTACCCTCAATGTCACAATGGGCAGGAACTCATGTTGTTTTTGCCATGTGAGTTAATAGATTCAGCCATCTCGTAAGGAGATATGCGACATTTCATGGCTACCTACTAGGCTATTGATTATTGTATGAGGGATTTTATTGCCGCCTGGCTATCTGTGGAAATGTAGAGATCTTATTCAGGTATTGCCTCACACTGCACCAGTCTCACGGCTTTTTTTTCATCAGTTCAGCTTGAAAAACACTACAGTAATTCTGAGGCCGAAAACTGAAGGAAATCCCCAGTTGAAGGTTAGATAGTGATGGTTGCCCAGAGAGTAGGGCCCACTTGGTCGAAAAAAGTTTGGTTCATCCTATACCCTTGCAAGAGGGTGAAGGAAAAAAGGGGAGAAAGGGAAAGGATGGGGAATGGTGAGTGTTTGTGGACTACGCACGGTGACTAGTCTGCGGTTGTGTAAACCTCTTTATGTTGCTGATGAAGTTCATCAGATTCTTGTTATCAAGACCTGCTATATCAGCAGGCGCAGAAAAGAAGTGAGAACCAAGATGCTTAAATCTTAGTCCTGCGAGAGCTGGGCAGCTAAGGAGCAGGTGCTGCGATGATTCCACCTCATCCTCCATACAGCTGACGCCAAAAGGACTCGAAAAAATTCCGAGTCTCACGGCATGTGTACCCCGCGAGCAGTGCTCCGTAAGGATGCCCACGACATTTGAGAGATGAGATTTTGTCATCCGCAGAATATCCAAACGTGGCGCGAAGGACTTCGCGACCTAACATGTTTGTGTATTTACCCAGCGCTCGCTGAGTTGATGCAAAGCCCATCCTTCCCGAACTAGAGCGCAGGTTGTCAAGGGGATCCCGATCCTCTCCTTTCGCGGGCACACTACCTCACTGGTCCCTTGTCTGGCCAGCTCGTCGGCTTCACAGTTTTCAGCAATGTCACTGTGACCAGGTACCCAAATTATCTTTATGTCGAAGAATTCTGATGCAATCGAGAGGGAGACCAGGCATTCCTTGACCAGTTTCGAATGCACCATAATAGAGTCTAGCGCCCTAATAGCCGCTTGGCTATCGGATTAAATATTTACCTTCTTAATAGTTATTATGCAAGTAAGTAGCCAGTCAGCTGCTTCTTTAATTGCGGCCACCTCTGCTTGGAACACACTGCAGTGATCCGGTAGCCTGAATTTGAGTTTGATGGAGAGCTCTTTGCATAATACTCCTCCTCCAACCCTACCGTCCAGCTTCGATCCATCCGTGAACAGGTTAACGAGGCCCTGTCCCCAAGTGTTGCCCCCGGTTCAATCCTCCCTTGGTGGGATATGGGTGGAGAAAGTTCCGCTTGGACTTAGCGAGGGCAAACATTGATCCGTCGACGAGGGGATGAACTCAAAGTTTCTGAGGATGCTTGAGTGCCTATATGTGAGATTGAGCTTATCGCCCAAGCCCCTCAGTCTGATTGCGGGACGAGCAGCGGCAATTCTGCCTGCTATGTCTATAGGTACCACATTTAACATAACATTAAGCCCCAGAGTAGGAGTATTTCGAAGCGCCCTACTGACCTAACCCAGATGTACGGAGTAAACACATCCACCCACCCTGCCGTCGAGCTTTGAGCCATCTGTGTGTACATGAATGGACTCGCCCTGTCATATATCGTCGCGTTCAGCGCTTCCCTTGAGAGTAGAGGAGGGTCGTGAAGGTTGTAATGGCGAGTGAAGGCAGGAGTGCACAGTCCACCAGTCTGGGACTAAAGTGATATTTTTTTTTGCCTTTAATTGTTTTCGGGTGATCGTAAAAAATATTAAAGTTTTCGGGGTTTTCGGACCTCCCTAATGATGAGATGTGTGTGTGTTTGTGTATATTTAAGAATTAAATGAGTAGTTACATGTCCGGTTGGGAAACTAAAAACAACTACTTACATACTTCTGCTTCTCTCTCAATATATACAACTACAAATACAACTAAATGTGTGTTTGTGTGTGTGTGAGTATTCCTATTGAGCACCACATTGACTGGCTTATATTCGTATTGAATTGCCAAAGTTGTGTAGCAGTTTATTGTAATTGAAAGAGTTTATACAGCAAACAAAAAAAAATTCAAAGACAGCAACAACGACAAGGACTAAAGTTGAATGTTGAATAAGGATACTTTTGAAAAATCTCTACAACTGATGCCACAATTCACTTTACGACTAAAACGATTTACTGCCAACGGTACAAGCTACAGCTGCGGTGCAAGAAGACGTACGCTCTGCAGGACACTTTGCTGCAACACCACCAAACTCCGCCACTGCTGCATTTATGGTCCCACTTTTGCTTCTTCCTTTTTTGTCAACTGTTGAAATGTGCAACAAGAAGATCCTCATCTCGTTTTTCATGCTTGAAACAAACAAAAATCTGCCCACAATTTGTTGTGGCCAAACGACATAAAACAAAAGTTGCAACCTCTTCCATGTTGCAGCAGTCAGTCAGGACGCCAAGCAAATGGTATTTGCTGACCAACTTTGCAAGCCACAGTCACAGAACGCAACAAATTACAAGGAATCGTTATCGAAGACAAACCGCAACGACCGACAAGTAGGCCGGCCGGTAAACAGAAGAAAAGAAAGGACACTTGACGTGGCGGAAAAAGGGAAATTAGGAAAAGGGGATAATATGTGTGTGTGCGTGTGTGTGTGTATTTAGAGGGGAATAGCGAAGTAGAAAGTGAGAATGGTAAGTGCTTATTCAAAAGCAAACTCGGAAAAGTAGTTGGGCAGCAACCAATAGGCAATTGGGCGGACAGCTGAGAATTGCAGTTAGACAGAAATTTTCAAATATCAACAGAAATCCGGTACGTAAATATATATGTATGTACGGGTTGGCTCGTTGTTGCCTTTTTCCGACATATTTTTATTTATTTCAATTTTGAAATAATTCTATAAATATTGTGAGTATACCTATTTTTCAGTGTGAATGTGAGCGCGTGTGCGAGTATTTGTGCTTTAGAAGTAGGAGACATTTTTTACGAAATGTAAGCCTGATTTTGAAATGGAAGTTGTACTTGCACGTTCTGTCAAAAAAGTATCTGGAAATTCATCCAAAAGATACAAGGCGTTCATAAAAGGTGTTTCAAAAGTGATGTCTAGATGTCAGTTTTGAATATTTCCTAGACGCTACCTGTTTTTTAAGTCATCTTTGATATTTGTCAAATATAAAATTTTAGACAATAGAATAACACATTCAAATTATCGAGATTTACAACGAAAATGGTCTATCTTTAAAGAAAACATATCGCAACTTCGTGATTTTTGTGGTGGAAATAATTGTCCGAATGAGTTGGCAACCAAGAGGTTATTGAAAAAATTCCACGAAACTAGTTCTGTTGGAATATTGCTGCTGTAGCGCAAAGTATTGCTGAACAAACTGTAACATCAATATCGCGATATTTTCAACAATTAGGCATTCTTGAATCGGCTGTTTGGCGTATTTTAACTTAAGCCGTGCTTAAGGGGCCCTGGGGATCTAAAGCTAGAAAATCTGTGGTATTTTCAAGATTTTTTTTTACAATAAAAAAAAATCAAAAAGAATATTTAAATTTTTTAGGCCTTTTATTTAACTTCTTTCACATACAAAAATGAATGTATTTTTATAATTTTAAAAATGGTGCTGAAGTTGACCCTCGCGAAAAATTGGACTTGGACGGTGTTGTTCATTTTGGCTCTTCTATTTATCTGAAACACAAAAACCAAACAAAAGAAAGTTATTAATCGTATGACTGTAGCTATGCCCGCTAGTAGAATAAAAGAAAAAAAAACAAATTTGACAAAATGGCGCGATTTTGAATCTGACACTCTAAAAATCGGGTTTTTTTCAGTTTTTTATAAAAAAATACGAAATAATTGAAATAATAATAGGATTCGAGTACGGCCGATAGCCATTGATATGGTAAACAACATATTAAAATTTCAGACGATTCGGTTGAATGTTTTTTTTTTGTTTTGTTTGACAACACCAGATCGAAAAAAGTCGTTTCGAGATAAATGAGTTTAAAATTTGAGGTACAGGATGGCGCGGACCTGGTTCACCTGGCAACCTGGTTCACCCCCAACATTTTCGACGCTTACGATGGGACGATACTTTTTTTTCGGCCGTTCAAGAAGCATCTCACACGTATCCAAGCGTCTCTCGATATCCCTCTCTTTCGATTGAATTCGAATTTTTTCGGTGTCCCTTCACGATCTTCATCACTCACGTCGAAATTGCCACTTTGGAGCCGTCGAAACCACTCCTTACAAGTTGTATTTGATGGAGCGGGATTACCGTAAATATTGACTAATATTCACCACATTTCAGCTGCACTTTTCTTTAAATGGTATAATATATTCTCAAGATACTATACTTTTGAAATATCGATAAAACAAAAAATGGATTTTTTGAATTTTCTAGACCACCGGGTGCCCTTAAGGTGGACAATTAAATGGTGTCATTTTTCATATATAATTTTTAAGAGTCATATTTTAAATAGAAATATTGAATCTAGAAAAAATCTACATATTTACATGTTTTATTTTAAAACAACACCCAGGCACGTCTTTTGAAAGGCCCTTTAGTTCACTCAAGTTTATTGTATCGTCTTCAATATAGATCCTTTGCGAAACCACAAAACCAGTCAAAAACAAAAAAAAAAATATTCAAACGTATTTCTTAAAATCGATTTCAGTTTCTTCCCAGAACTCTCTTCAATACCTACTGTCGGCAGAAAATGGCTGTTTCGAGGGGATAATTTGAGTTTAGAGTGAAAAAAGGCTCTTTTAAGGGCAGTATCGCTATTCTTTCGGATAGCCAAGCTGCAATCCAGGCACTGGGTTCAGCTACAACAACATCTAAAGTGATGGAGCAAAGCAGGAATAGCCTCCTCACCTTGAGCGAAAACCATAAAGTCTCCTTAATCTGGGTCCCGGGACATCGGAGCATCGAAGGTAACAAAAAAGCAGATGAACTGGCAAGAGGGGGATCTGCCATGAATAACGCTCTTGCAGAATCGGTATTCAAACCACAAGGTATAGTCAAGAGTGAAATTTCCCTAAAATACCTTCGAATCGTGGATTGTAGATGGAGAGACCAGACGAAATGCAAAATTAGCAGAACGTTATGGCCCACCTACAACCTCAAGCAATCGTCGGCATTAATAAACATGAAACGACGGCGGTCATAACTGGCTTTTGGTCTGTGGGAGAACAAGCAGCCAAAATGGGTATACCTCACAATACATACTATCACAGTTGTAAACAATCGGAGAAAAAGGAGGCAATCGTCCATTTCCTCTGTGAATGCCCTGCCCTATGGAAGGACAGAATGTTAACCCTGGGTAAACCGCTGTTCGAGAGTCTCGAACAGCTGTCTGGCTTAGATGTCGACAACCTGATAAGGTTCCTAAACCGCACACACTGGATATAGTCATGCTGTAAATAACTGGCAAACAAGTTGGTAACGAGGATGTGGCAACAAAATGGTGCGGAAGCGCTAGTTGGATTCTAGAAGAATCACCACTTAAACCAACCAACCAGCAGGAGCATATCAGATGAATAGGATGATTCGTTGTTATTTGTTGAGTTCTTAAATATTAAGAATTGAACTAGCCACGGGATATCCTCTTGCTTGCCCACGACAGCGCCCTATCTAGTGCATTTTTTTTTTGGAACCAGCTCTGTTATCCCGCCAAGGTACCCATCAAAGAGCATTAACGGTCTGCAGGAGTTCGATGTACTAACTCGCAATAGAAAATGGTAGCAACTCTAATGCGCACGAGGGCTTTTTATTTACAGAAGCGAGAGGTACTGCATTCGGATGGGGAAAGCCTCACACTAAACAGCTGGTGACAACTAATCTGTTGCACTTGCTGACCTCTTTTATTGCAGCGTCAGTCGTGCATACCTTTTATGAATGCAAGTATTGTTTTTCTTTGACAATAAATTTAATCAAAAAAAAAAAAAACCAGTACATAAATGTTTAATAAAGCGAAAAAGTTCTGGTGATTCGGTCATGGATACAAATGATCCGGTCTTTAGAGTATCCGGTGTCGTAACTTGGTGGCAGAGAAAGAAAAATACCTCCTCTGATTTGGTAATTCGGATTTACGGCAGTTTGCATGAGAAATAAAAAGAAATGGTTAGGAAAAACAAAATCCTAGTTCCAATTTTACACTAAGAGAACATAAAATAGTAGCGAATGCTTCTTGAATAAAATAATCAAATTATTATTATTTTTTTTTCGAAAAAGTGCTAGATGGGGGTTAATATACTCTTGAAAATATCAACGAATCACCGAGCGTTGAGTCAATGCTGTTCAATTCAATATATCAAATTCATATCTTAACTAACTGACCAGGTAACTAACCAACTAAAGATGAGTTGATTTGTAGAAAACCTTTACCTTACATAAAATCCATTTAATGTGGAATTGCCCCTTAGAATGCTTGTTATTCCAAATACGTTAAATTCACTTGCAAGCCAATCGTATATCCAAATATTCTTAATAAAATTGCATTTTGTTGAGAGCAAAACAAAATAAAAGTTGTAAACAGGAAGGAGCAATAAAACCACAGTACCAGCAATGATAACAAACACAACAACAACAAGAACAGTTCATTCAAGTGCCAACAAGAGTAGAGCTTAGCTAAGTGCCCGGGAACGAAGCATCGGACGACTGGTCGAACAAACTGAATGAGCTGACAATATCGAGTACAAGCAGAACGAAAATTTATTGAATGCAACAAATTCAAAGGGAAAAACAGAATTTTCAATAAAAATATGCACACGTGTATGTACGAGTACGTTAAGGTGTGCCACCGAAAAAAAACAAAACAAATTTTCTAAGTGAATTACCAAATTTGGCATATTCTATGAGTTAGAAAAATATATTTTTTATCAACATTTTTAGTGGCGAAATGATTCCAACTCAAGATTCTCATATAGTAATAAAGCCTTCAACACCCTTTTCTTTCGCAGGTATAATTTGTTTTATGACATAATAAATTTGCATGGTTTTGGCTTTTTACCGTTCAAAATATGTAAAAATAGTTTCATACTAGGCAGGCCCTGTACCACTAGGTAGGTATGTAGGTGGGATGGCTGTCGCAATGGCACACATAGACCTTTCATTGGTCCATTGTGATACCACTGGAGCTTATCCTTACCCAATGGGTTCCTTTTCAAACCAGAGTTCTTAAATACTTATCATTGATGAGTAAAATATCCCTCATTTAGCTGATAAAAACTCAACTCAATGCATTTTGTTTTGAGTATTTCATTTCTGCTTAAAACCAAACAAGAGAGCATCAGTTATTTTTTGAAAGAGCGAAAAAATCATTTATTAACATTCCTCTTTCGACATTCAGCATCAACCGAATTGAGTGTTCGCTTGCTTATTCTCTCCTCCCAGATTATTTAAAAATGATAAACTCTCTTCAACAGTAGCAATCATTTTGTATGCTCAGTGAGTTTTCTTTGAAAGCATCATTTTTTATCACTCTTTTATATTGACACATTTGCCTACTTGAATTTCTATCGCCGTTTGTTTTTATTAAAGCATTTTTGTGGCTAGTTTGCGTTTGCAAGTTTTCGCGTGTGTAAAAAGTGTAAAAAATGGGCAGATTTTCTAGCTGTTTATCAAATTGAATGAAAGTTTATTCAAAAGTACAGATTTTGACGAACCGAACGACGATCAGTCGTAAATAATATATTTAATCGACTTTCATTAAATTCAATGAACCTCAACTTTAATGAATTTTCTTTTACTTTCTTTCTTTGAAATTCTTTGAAATTTTTATTTTCATCTAAGTTTTATTTATTATTTATATTTAAAAAAAAATAAATGAAATAAACTTCACTATTCTCGCAAGGTATTACTTTCATTAAATAAATCAGAAATTGGTTAGGGTATGCTCGAAATGCATATTTATATTTGAGCAATGCAAAAATCGACAATATTGAATATCAAATTACATATCATTGATAAATTCATATAGACTTGAGCTCAAATAAAGAGGGCATCATTTACAAAACTCGGGGGATGAAAACAAAGCGATTGCTCACAGAACGACCAGCACTCTTTGTATACAAACAAATGAGTAATAAAAGTGTTTGAGGAGTTTACGCAAAATAGATTCTCTCAATGATTTACTCAGAGAATATTTTGTATGAGTTTTATTCCTTTTGGTGATAGCTTGAAAAAGTAGGAGCGAATTTTGAGCGCTCTACGCACTCTGTTTCAAACCATCCGGTAGCTTTAATAAACGAGCAAAGCTTCCTTAGTTTTAGAAGCGCTATGTCCGCTACATCAATTAAAAATGTCATGTCAAGAGTGCGGAGCCTCCTTTTCGCTAAGTTTTCACACTCACATAAAAGGTGCCTAACTGTTTCCTCTTCTTCTGTATTTTTTCAACTTCTACAGTAATGGAAGTACGGGAGTACTAACCTTCTACCGTGGCTGCCTATCAGACAATGACCAGTTAATACGCCTATCATTTTTCTTATAGCTTCTCTGTTAAATCTTAATAAGCTTTTTGATCGACCGCTGTTCCATTTCGGCCCTGTCTGTTTGCTTAGTTCGCATGTTGTGAGGTTTTGTCAACTTGTATTTATCTTTTTGATGGTTTCCCTATCTATATCAGTAGTTTACAAGTGGCTATAGGTAAGGGTATCAGCGTCTTATCCACTTGGAGGTCAAGCGTTGTACCGGTTCGAGCAAGTTCATCTGCCTTGTAGTTCCCTGCTATATTCCTGTGGCCTGGCATCTAAATAAGGTGTACTTTGTAGTATTTTGATACGTCACTTAGAAGTTTATAACATTCTATGACTGCTCTTGAAGAGTATTTTCATAGATTCTAGCGCTTTCATTGCTGCTTGACTGTCCGAATATATGAAGACTTCATTTGTGAATAATACTCTCGTTTTTATTACCGTAAGTCCAGGCAGTGACTTACGCCTGAAATACACTGCAATGGTCAGGTAGGCGATATCATTGGCATACTTTGAGTTTATCGGAGTAGATCCCTCCACCTACTTTGTTGCCCAGTTTTGAGCCATCTGTGTATATGTTTAAATCCTTTTTCTTAACAATAAGCCCGTTATCCCATTCCTCTTTGGAAGGAAAAGCTGTGACGAAGAATTTATCTAAGTGGATGTGCTTGGTCTTACAGATATCCGTTGCAACAGGAATGCAGAGGAATTTTTCTAAAATTGAAGAGTGTTCTCTCTGGTTCGTTTTGAGTAGACCGATTTCTTTTAATCTGAGAGCTGCCTTGGCAGCTTTTATAGCCATAAACAGCAGGATAAACAGTATGCATTTAGAAATCTTAAAATTTGGTAAAGCCATGAATTCTAATAAGTTATTTAAGCTTAATGATGGCTTCATAGTTTGCTTGATTGCACAGAAAACAGCGTGTGGTAAAAACAAAAACAAAAAGTTTTTTTGAAAAACTTAATTTTTTGACGATTGCATCGCTTGACAGTCAATTTTATCCACAAAAAAAATCAATATACTCACAAAATATAATAAAACCTTGGTTTTAATTTTTCTCGCCGACTTCAGGAATTTTTTCATGGACCTTAAAATGTCAAGAAAGCAATTACAAAAAAATTTACAAAAAATGTAGTAGAATTCGGGTATTAAATAAAAAAAAAATTTCTGTTACTGAAAAAATCTACTTTTTTGGTGCACAGAGACGACTAGGTATTGAAAATGTGCTGTTAAAACTTTATGCTTCAAGTATTTCATAGTTATTTAAAATATATGTAAGCTTGAACAGCCTTTATTATCGCAAAATAGTAATTGAATATGAAGAAAAAATGTATTTCAAAGTTGATTTAAAAAGTGATCGGAAAAAAAATGGCTACTGCTACTGCTGAGGTTACGCTGATGACTAAACTCTTTCCTCGACTTGTGTTGTAAATTCTCCTAACACATCGGCCGCGACGTTGCCTAAGCCATACAGTCTAGCAAAACTTTTTCGCAGTTCACAATTGCTACCTATTTGGTCATATACACTCTTACGCATTAGCGAAACGTCTGCTCCAGTGTCCACCAAACAAGACACATTGTTGTTATTGATTTTCAGCTGTTTCATTCGTTTTTCGTCGAATACTACGTTTACAACGTTTTGCTTCGTGGTGGTGCACTGCTTAGCCATATGGCCAGCGCCATTACATTTAAAGCATTTCGTGTCTTCTTTGCACTCAGCCCTCTTGTGCTGTGTCGACCCGCAATTAAAACAATGTTGATTTTTACGCTCGCCGTCATTACTACTTTTATCCGCTTCTTTACGACTGCTTGCTATCTGCCGACGTTTATTTGCTTCGCTGTGTTTTGCCAAAGGCTCCACCAACTCATATGCTTTGATCAACTCTTTGTAGGATCGAGCACTATATAATGGATACTTTTGTTCGTTGCGCAACTCAACACCATCAGCTATGTACGTTATAATTGACTGCTCATCAACCTTACCTAGTGCTGCTATTTTCCGCATTTGTAACACGTATTCATGGAAGTTTTCTGTTGCTTGTTTTCGACGTTGTATTAATAGCTTATGTACCTCTGCGCTATTTAGTGGTTTGTCAAATTCCTCTATCAACGCTTCACACAACGAGTTATAGTTGGAGACTGTAATTGTTTCCAACAACAAAGCTGCAGTGCCCTTCATTTTATTTCGCGCATTGACATACTTCTGTTTTGCTGTCAACTCATAAGCCTCAGCATTCTCGTCAAAATTAGATATCCATTGCCGAATTGGAATAGATACCCCGTCAAAATTAGGTACGACTTTTGCGAATGCATCAATAGTGACATTACCTTTACTGGCATCGTTTTGGTTCATTTTCTCGATCAATGATTGAAAGAAAATTTCCATTTTATCTTCCATTTTGGGTAACCCGTGACTTTTCTCGCTGATCTGCTGCTGTTCGTGTGTAGTAACTCGGCTGTTCGTTGCTTCGCCTTCTCTGCCTGCTTCGACTGCGTTTTGTTCAGCTGGATGTTCTGCCTTTGCGTTTTTTTCTGCTGCTTGCTGCTTATTGGAGGTTTTTGCTATGTTCTGCGTTTCTCTGCTGCTTGACGGCTTTCTAATTTCTTTGCCCGAGCGTAGCATTCCGATTTAGAATGCAAAAAATGTTATGCGATCGGTTGAGCCCCCATGTAAGCTTGAACAGTCTTTATTATCGCAAAATAGTAATTGAATATGAAGAAAAAATGTATTTCAAAGTTGATTTAAAAAGTGATCGGAAAAAAAATGGCTACTGCTACTGCTGAGGTTACGCTGATGACTAAACTCTTTCCTTCTTCGTACTGGGGTGTTACATACGATTCAGGGCTGGCTGCGATCTTACATATATATATATATATATTAATTTGAAATGAATAAATTTATTTTTGTTTTTTTGTTTTTTCAATCTTCTATACAAGAAAAGTGTACGTTATACTAGAAAACTGTACATTGTGCGTGCATCACTACGAAACGACAACACCAAATGACGTAAAAATTTTCATACATTCATATTTTCACCCAATGAAGGTTATAGGCATATTTTTATGATGGAACTCCCTTCGCACAGCCCCCAGGCCGTGCCACCACTCTCATTCGTCACTATAAATCGAATATTTGCTTAAATTTAATCTGAAAAATCTTAGTTTTTCCTATTTCCCACTATTTATAGCACACTTTAGACTTCATAATCCACATAAGCTGTTCAACTATGACCCAAATGCAAAGTTCAAAAACGGTTTGACATAGAAAATTAATAAAAATAATTTTGCTTGATATTTTTCTGATTGGTTGTTTTGATTTTATTCAACGAGGCATAGCAACGGATGCCGGGTATTGTAAAATTATGGTTATTAATTATTATTATTTATTAGAATAATATAAAATATTACACTAACTTAAAAACAAAAAAGAGCACACTAGCTGCTTGGGCCTTCGGGGCTTGGTAATTATGAGATTATGTTTAAGTTTTAAGGTATAAGATAAATGACAATTTTACAAGCTTTCAATTAGGCCGATTACCTGAATAAAGTTATACAGTTTAATAACATTCTCTGTTGTGGTATTTTTCAAAAGTTCGGAGGGGTTTTTGGAACCAAAGATAGGTACACGTTTACTATTTAAATTTGCACAGATGTCTATTATGTGTATAAGGTTAAGTAGATCGTTACAGGAAGGACATGTGGGAAGAGACGTGGATAGAAGAAGGTGTTTATGGGTTAGCCTGGAGTGACCGAACCTTAAACGCACGAATACACAAATTTTATTCCTTGATACTGAGGATGCATATATTGCTTTTTCACACTCTGGGTTAAAAGCTTTATACGGGTGCCTGAATTGCGCCCACGATGCATATTTTTGTCGAAAGAGATAGCTGTTTATGTAGGCTTGAAGGTCTTTAGAGACAAGTGGAGTAAATAGAAAGACTGGGGATTGGTGCATGTATTTGGTCGCTAGATCTGCCGATTCATTTCCCAGAATGCCTTTGTGACTTGGAATCCAGACGATACGTATTTGGTTTCCATTTTTTATTAAGTAATCTCGTATTTGGGAGAGAACTTGACTACTCGTACTACCGTAAATGTTGGATAGCCCTTGTATTACCGAAAAGCTATCAGTAAATAGTCAATTTCCGAATATTGCGTTTTCTGACGAGAAAATTTTTCAAATTGAGCAGTTCGTAAACTCCCTAGGCCATAGTCAAGGCATTAGGTGGTCATATCGAGCAAAAGTAAATTTATTCTTAATTTTGTATCATTTTCACACATTTTTTACTTTGAGTTGAATAAAAGTAAATTTCCAAACTAAATTTGTTGGCCTTTTTAATTGGTTACAATTAGAGTGCCGGACTTTGCAATTTGGAATAAAATTTTTTTTCTAGATAATTTTCACTTGTTTATTTATTATTTTGAATAATTTTTGGAATTTATTTTATGCCTCAATGGCCTTTAAGTATCCTCAGTTTAGTTAGCAAAACAGAAAAGCAGTTTTCTAAAACCTTAGACCTGATTTTGCGCAGTATATTGCTTTTTGTGTGTGTAAAATTGACTGTCAAGCGATTGAATACATCGCAAAATCCAGTTTTTCATTTCACCAAAAAAAAATTATTTGGTTTTCGTCGCACGTTTTCAACGCAATTCAGCGCCAGCAAAAACCAGCACTAAGCTGAACTAATTTGGCGCAAGCCGTAACTTGATCAAATTTTAAGATTCACTTGCTAAATCACTCGGCTCTGGTTTTCTATGCCGAGTGAACCACCTTAATGTCCATATGTACGTATAAATATATATAAAATATTTGCTGCTGTATTCGAAAGTGAGCATACTAAACTTTAATTAATACAGGATGCGCTTCAGCTGTATGTGAGCCCTATCGAAGCCAGTTGCTAGATACGAATGCATTCGAATTTGAGTGCTTCATGGATGCTCAAACAAACTTATAAAGGTAAATATGTCTGAATGTGTGTTATATGAGGCATAGGAGTATATCATCCCACCCTCAGGTTCACTTTCCCCAGTGTATGTAAATATTCTTACACGCGTGTTGTTTCTGTGTTTTACATGTTCCTACACTTCTAATCCCATTTGGTATTTATTTGCTTGGCTTGGTTAGCTGGTCGACGCATGTCTCTGTTCGAAAGTTGTCTGACTGCTGAAATTTTTCCAAATTTATTTAATTAAAAGTTCAACTGCTCTTGCCAGTACTAAGCTGCTTGCGGTTATTCAGCGCAATATATCTGAATGTAACTGCGTATTGAACTGCGTACAGTAGATGGCGCTTACGGTTGTAGTCTACTATCTGTAATCTACATCTACTACTACGATGCTTTCTTAGAGGAAATGTCTGAAGACTTCGCCACAGCCAACATTATTTTGAGGTTATAAGAAAAGTACACAAGAAACAACTAAAACCATGAAACTTCATTAGTCGTAGTTGAGTTAGGTTAAGTATATTTGGCTGATCTGAAGAGATCTCACCTAGGACACAAGGGTTCGTAGTGTTACCAGTGTTGTTGTGTCGTGTTAAACCTAGTTCTTCATAAATGTCTTGGCACGTTGTAACAAACAGTCTGAATTGTAAAGAGTTCTGCTTAAAATAGGACAGGGGTAAAGGTGGTGTTCCCTTTCTTCTTCGAAAAAGTTACACGCATCGTTCCGGATCAATCCCATTTTAGCTGCGTGATTTGGAGTGAGAATAAAGTTGGTTGTTTTCGTATTGCCAGTTCGTAGCATTATTTTTGCAATCCTGTGGAAGGTCGAGGTTTCCCACATAGACTGTGTTCCTCGTTAGAGTTAGTTCCTCGTCTAGCTTTGTTTTCAAAACTGAGACTGAGGCATATATGTTCTAAGTCCTTATCCTAGGCAAGCGGATGCCTGCCTTAGCAAGCTCGTCAACTCTCTCACTTCTCTCTATTTCCTAGTGTCCAAGTACCAAATAAATTGTGGCCTGTTTAATCTGGTAGATATCGTCCATCTTGGATCTACAATATTGCATGCGTTCCGAGCTAGTCATTGCAGCCATTATTGCTTTAATAGCAGCTTGATTATCGATGGCTGTTGCTTGTGCGAGTGTCGAGGGGAGTAAATTCCACCGCTAATTCAACTGCTTTGGTTACTGCGTATATCTCAGCTTGAAATGTGCTACAGTCATTAGGAAGCCTGAAAGGCTCTTCGAGATCAAACTGCCGGCAGAAGACAGCCGCTCCTACTTCTTCCGTCATTTTAGATCGTTCCGAAAGCTAAACCCTTCAGTCAGCCATTTTGTTCTATTACAAAATCAGGCATCTTGCCAAAATTCACTTGTGGAATCACGTAGCCTTCTGTTTTACCGTGGCCTTCTGTTTAGGTCCTGCATGTTACTGTGTCCAAAAAGCCTTTGTGAAAATTTACTAGTGAAATTTACTAGAAAATTTACTTAGTGCAGATCTTTTAGCTAAATTTCTTACTACTAATTTGATTGGATACCATTCGAGAAGTCTTTCTATTGGCACTGTTGAAGTTGTGCTCCGGTGACAAATTCTAGCGCAAAAGGCTTAAGGCTAAAAGTGTTTGGAAAATTGTGAAACAAAAATTTGCTTAAAAAAATCTTCTGCGTACAATAATTTAGCCACACACTGTAGCTGCCACGTACTTGCTTTCTGTGGCTACAAATAACAACTCAAGTTTTATGGGCGCTCGATTACTTTTACTTTTCTGTTTTGCAACTTGCGACATTGTTTCGACAAGATACACGTCTGCTTAAAATGAAGTAACATACCTGCTTATTAACTAAGTTTGGAAATTTAGCAACTTTTTTTGTCCGCATGTATGTGGTTTTGTTAAATTTTTGGAAAGAACAAAATAAATAAAAACATTTATAAATATTTCAAATTTCTGCGATAATTCCTTTATGAGACACGAAGTGATGTTTCACAAAACGTGTCAGCAAACGCAAAAGGAAAATTTAAGTCAACTTCAAGCAGTCTAGTTCCTAAGGGTTACTTGTACGAGTATTCACATCTGTAATGAGGAGAAGCCACTGCTACTAACGGCAGACGAATCGATCTGAGCACCGGCAGAGATTCGCATTCGCTATGAGCACACGACGATTGGTCATTTGAGCGCCAGCTACGGAGGCTCTCGCAACGATTCCTGCAGGAATGAGCTTTGGAGCTAAGGAAAGGACAGAATGCATTCTACACGCCCCACGGTTCTCTTCGCATTTCCTATAATAGACCTTAAATTTTTGAAGAACCACCTTTTTCGAGAACCTACATCTGTCTAAGTACAGTCTCATTGAAAGAGCTGACTACTTTTGCAGCAAGTGTAACTGAAAACGCGTGCAAGTTTAAACAAAAGTTGGGCTGACATTTTTCAAATGTCTTTTGCTTGTCTAACGCAGGAGGAATTTAATTTTGCAAAAACCGTCAGAGAAATTTTATTTGTTTAGCTGAATAACAAGAATACCGAAAGAACTATGTTAGATCTGCTTATATTACCTTCCTAACGAAACGAAAAAACATTAAATTGTGGCATTTTTCATCTTCTTGTTAATACCTGTTTTTGATATAGGAAAAATTCCAATCTCAGATTCCTCGCGCTCGAAAATCCCAAGACCGGCTTTTTGATGGTAAAAATATTTGCTCAAAAAGTACCGGGAAGGGGATGTAGACTGCTTTCTTCGATTGTGAAGGCGTAGGGCACCATAAGTACCTTCCATCGAGCCAGACAGTCAATAAAGAATATTAGTTTTTGGTAAGACTCCGTCAGAAAATATGAGATTTGCAAGTGGTCTTTCGATTTCTTTGAAACTTTGGGAAATATTAGCTCTAGGTAAGATACATTCGAGCCTAAAAGGATTTTGAAAAATTTTCAAAATTGAGTCATCTACGCCATGTTGAAAATCGGGACCGTGTTTTTTTCAAAAATCAATATTTCTTGAACCGTTGGATGGATTTCAATGCAATTTACAGACAATATAGAAACAAATAAGTAGTTTAAATTAGTATTATGTTAAAAAAAAAATTTCGAAATTTTGACCAAAAAAAAGTCAAAAAAATTTTTTGAATCAATTTTTAGTTGATTTGGCCAGTTTTTTAGATTCCTTATGATTTAACCTTTATTTAAAAAAAAAAAATTTTATGGTGTCTATAATAGTTCTCGAGATATTGCGATTTTAGTGGAAGCGTGACCGTGAAGTTCGCGGTTACGCAGCGCGGGAGTAGAAAAACGCGCACAGACCTGCAGCAGTCTGCTCCAGTCACTTCATACAGGAACACATAACGCAGCGCGAACCGTGCGCCTGGGCTCAGCTGTTCGCCCAAGACTAACTCAAGCGTTCGTCGTTCTTCGTTGAAACGATCGCAGTAGAAGAACACGTGCTCCGCGCTTTCTATTGGATTGTTGCAGCTTGGACAGAACGAAGTGTCCTCCTTGTGAAAACGATGGAGGTACTCTAATAAACATCCGTGACCGCTTAATATTTGGGTTAAATAGTGGTCTACGTCACCATGCTTTCTGGTCACCCATTGGCTAATTTTGGGGATAAGTCTATAGGTCCAACGTCCGTTAGTAGACGAGTGCCATCTGTTTTGCCATTTTCTAACGAATGCCAACGTTCTGCCGCTTTCGCTTCAGTTGTCGGATTTACTCCTTGTCTCTCATAAAGTTGTCTCATTTTCTGCACAAGTATATCTATTGGGAGCCTTCCAGCGATGACGCAAAACCGCGTCGTCTGATACGGTACTGTATACGCACGTGACTCTTAGTGCATTTCGTCTGTGCACTTGAGCTACATTTCTAACATTCGATGGCTAAGCTTCTGTCCATATAGAAGCAGCATATAAGATGACTGAATCCAACACACTTGACAGGAGGTACCTTCTGACCTTCCTTGGTATAATTCTTGTAAGATGTTTGGAAGAATTCTTGTAAGAGCACCGTTGACTGCCGCTGCTTTGAAACCCACAGTTGCTAAATGTGGCTTAAAGCAGAGCCATGCATCAATCATTACGTCTAAATACTTTACCTCTTGCGACAGTATTTCATGACCACCTATTCGCAATTTCAAGCACTCTTTTTTTCTTCGCGCAGTTACGAGGACCGCTTCGAGGATTGACCCTTGGCCAGAGATTAACACTTTTCTCCGTTGTTCTTTTTATGTGCCATAAATGAGTATACGATCTTTAAGGTAGCAGCGGATCATCTTCCTCAAATGTTCAGGTATTCTGAACCGCTTCTCCAGTGCGTCTGTCATATTCACCCACTTTGCGCTGCTGAAACCGGAATGATTTGGTACCAAAGAAGAGACGATAAATGCGGTAATGATGAACTTAAGAAGCCATTTTACGTACTGAGGACTTACAGATTAAAAAAATGTATTGAATTTCATGGTGATTATGTGGAGAATATAAAAGGTAATGAAAATTAAAAATAAAAAATAGTTTCTCTTTTCCTTTTTTCAATTCAATTAATCGTACTTCTGATAGTCCTCCCTATGATAAATTGTTTTTTAACTCAAATGAACTAATTTCAAGGTATGTGAGGAAGAAATTTTTTAACCGCATACTTATTTTCTTCTGCTACGACTGGCATTTAAATACTTCCTGTATTGAACATTTTTCTTCTTACTGTGTGTAGATGTATGACGTATGTATGTGTATGTTTATTTGCTTAAAGAATAAAAAAACAGAAAAATGAGCTAAGCTTTTCCCTAATTAAAATTCTTCATTCTTATTAAATCACACTAATTCTACTCAATTGAATATAAAAAGAATGCCTACTCTTTTCTATTAAACTTCAAAAGTGTGCTCGCTTGAATAATACATATAAATGTACACACCTTCAACCTTTCATAGTCAACAAAAAAATATATACCTTAATAAATAGTTTTTGTAATCATGTTCAACTTTTTTTTTAATTTTTATTGACTTTTAATAAGCGCCTTAAAAGCCAGGACGGTCAAGCGCAACTGCCTTTTTCGCTGCTTGCTAAGTCCAAACGTCACTCAGACTACCCCCATTTGCACTCACAAACTCACCCACACAGCGCAGCCGCCTGTCTATTGCTTGTTCATTTGTTACCTCATAGTTTCGACGACTTGCCTTTGTAGGCTACCAAATTACTTTTTAATACACATCAAATTATGTTTTTACTACTTTTCTAGTTTCATACTTTTGCTGTTAATTTTTCTCCTTTTTTTTGGCTTCGTCTGTGTGCTTGTAGTTGGGGCGCTTTGCTGCAACGACGACTTCTTTTGCCAGACGTCTGTATTTGACAGTTCATTTCAAAGCGTGTCATTTTGATAGAAACACTTGAGTGTAATTTTGTGTGTGTGTGTGTGTGCATGCGTTAAATTATGAATGGGGCTGGGGAAAAAGAACGTTGGTAAATGTTGTAATTTGTAGTTGAATACTTTACTTTCTATGAGTTTTCCCTGTAACTTTTATTAAGTAAAATTACGAAAATGACCTGCCATTAAGGCTATTTTGGGGAATGTTGGCATTTCGTAGTTGCTACACAGCTGTTTGGCAACATAATAAATTACGAATAGAGAATGTGGTGATACATGAAAAGTTTGGCGTAAGTATTTGACATGTGTTTACTTTGAGGGTTTCAAGTGAATATGAAATGAAAACCAGTAAATGCAGCAGTAGGCCTTTGCAAACTCAGACGCAAACCAAAGCAGTTCAGTGAAAAACAAAAGGCAGCACTGTGAAATAACAACAAGATTACATTACGCTCTTCGATTTTATTTCGAATTCAGTATTATAATTAATTCTTTGTTCGTACCGATGCTGAGTTGCGAAAAGAGTTGGATACCCGGAAATGTCACTCATACGCCACTGCACTCACATAACTATTTGCTTGCTCATTGGGCGGTGGTGCGAAAAGCAAACAAAATAAGTGAAAAGTTTGAGCTGAGCAAATGGGTAGCTTACAAATATGGAAAAATCAAATGACTGAAATGACTGAAACTGAACCTCAGTCGATTTTACCACTTGGCCAGTTAGAGCTGCTGCCGGAGACTTTTGGAAAATTTATTAACATACATTTAACAAAACATTTAGCTACATTGCATTTATGCAAAATCAAACATTTTATAGACTTTTCTTATTTTTTGGTACTTTTGTAACTACAAAATTCTTTTCTCACCGAAGATATGCTCATTTTAGAGAAAGTCATGGCAGAAGATGGCCATAATTTGTATGAAAAGAAGCAACAATATTCACATTTTGCGGGACACTCGCTAGATATGTAACGACACATCTACACCTACTCTAGATTATATTAAAAAATAGCTGTTAAAATAGAAATATTAGGCGAATACCGCGAATTTCACAGTTAAATTTCACTTGCCATTTTGCCATAAGCTGTCTTAACAATAGCTGTCATTTCTTGGTTGTCCAGCTCAATTTTCATTCTAAAGCGCCAAGTGCGTGTGCGAATTTAGCGGTCCGATTTGCTTAATGCAGTTTTGAAAATGAAATGGTAAACACAGCACAGGAAGATGCCCACATGAGAAAATGGAGTAAAGTGAAAACAGAAATTTGATGGATGTTGTTAAGACACGTTTGGTAGAAGAAACCTGCACCTCACAAACAAAAAAAAACAAAAAAAAGAACAAAAAAAAAGTGCGTGTAGCGTACACATAACAGAAGTGAAACTATCAAGGCAGACAAAGAAAGAGGGAGAGACCCGAGGGAGAATGAGAGAGAGAGAGGTAGAGAGAGAGAAAGAATATACAGGGTAGGCCATTTAAAGCGGGCCCATCGGGCAACCCTATAACTTTTGACAGGAACGTCAGATCGACTAATGACATAGCGCGTTGGAAGCGTCAGTCCAAGACAATTTTTACCATGGAGCAGTACACTCCAAAAGAACGCGCTGAAATAATTCAGCTTTACATCCAAAATAACTTCTCAATTGTGAAAACTCAACGTGCGTTTAAAAAAAAAATAAAGTTAAAAGTGCGCCATCCAAAAGCACTTTACAGCGTTTATACGCAAAATTTATTAACCACGGTAGTCTCAGCAATACCAGCCACGCATCCAGACAACGTACACGACGTTCTGCTGAAAATATCGATGCTGTACGAGCCAGTGTTGAGGAGGCTCCGCGAACATCGAGTTATCGTCGTTCTCAGGAATTAGGCATCGCCAGGACAACACTCAGGCGCATAATTCGCATCGATTTGAAAATGTTTCCGTACAAAATTCAAATGGCAATGACACTTCACGCGCTACAATCGATTTTTTGAAGCCATTGTTCCCTGGAAGGTTGATTTCGAAAAATGGTGATTTTCCGTGGCCACCGAGATCACCAGATTTGACGCCACCGGACTTTTATTTGTGGGGTTATCTGAAATCCAAGGTATACATCAACAAGCCAAGGACTCTAACTCAACTTAAAAACAATATCCGACGCGAAATCGCCGCCATACCGGCCGAAATATTGGCCAAAACGATGGAAAACGCCGAAAAAAGGACACATTTGGCCATCAAGGCCAGAGGCAAACATTTGAAGGATATCATTTTCAAAAACTAGCTGGAACAAATCTCCTTGAATCAAAATAAATGATTTTTCATATCAACACAAAAAAAAATGTTTTTTTCAATGTTTTTTTTCAGAAACAAATGGGCCCGCTTTAAATGGCCTACCCTGTATATCTACATAAATTCACAACATTTGCAGAGAATACGAATAGACAAAATTTACAAAAAACGGAGAACGGTCGACCGGTGTAGGTAAACGCCGGACACAAACCGTGACAACAACGCGCACTACTCCGAGCGTTTATCACCCGCACAAACGCAGCGATTCCAGGACACCAGCAAAGGTACAAATTACCGCAAGGCAATACCTTTAAATTCGACGCTCGAATGGATAGCACTTTATAGTATGCACAAGCACTAGCTAGGAAACGAAAATAAGCGCCAAAAAGTAGGCACCAAAAAAAAAACGCCAAAAAATTGGGACCAAAAAACGCTCCAAACAATAGGCACCAAGGAAATATAACGCCTAAGAGTAGGCACCAAAAATATATTTCCTACTAGTTTGCACCAACAAACAAGCGCCAAAAAGTAGGCAGTGTTATCTCCCACTAGAAATTAGAAATCACAAGAAACAACTCAGGAAAAATAGCCTAAAGTGTATCTAAGATATATATAAGGTATAGCTCTCTCTCTTTCCTATTCCTCTACGTTATATCTTTTTTCTCTCTCGCGGAACGAAAATGCCCGAAACGTTGCATGGCCTTGAGATTTTGCTCTCCATTCTCGCTCGTCCATCGACGCCTAAAAAGTTTCACTTCAAAAACACAAACAAAGCTTACAAATAGAATTTAAAGCAAATTGATGAAAGTTTAGAGATTTAGAGGTTAGAGGTACGGCCTCATAGTTGACAAAGCCGGCAAAATTAGTATTTTTTCCCAATTTCAATGACTACAATACGGTCGTGCCTGGGTTCGAAAGCTCGGAAATGAGGCACCATAAAATTAGAAAATTTTATTGCTGATAGCGGCCGCTTTGCAAGCAATGGTAAACCTGCGTGTATATTTCTTCCATGAAAAAGCTGCTCATAAGAAATATATACCGTTCGGAGTCGGCATTAACTGTGGGTCTCTCCAATTGTAGCACAACATCAAGACGCACACCGCAAGGAGCTCAGCCAAACACCTAACAGAAGTGTAAGCACGAATTATTTATTTTGTAGTTCCACAACAACCTTAATCTCGCAATATGGCTCTGGTTAGCGGATTTTTCTTTCCAAAATTCCTATCGAGGTAATATATGTATGTACAGGATGTATAGTTAGAAGTAAATTTGTCAACCCCACAATTTTTGGTGTGTTTTTATCTATTTTTTATTAATTTTTATTTATTTTTTATTAATTTTTTAAATTTTTATTTATTTCTTATTAATTTTATTACTTTTTTGTTAATTTTTTATTAATTTTTTCGCTTATTTTATTAATTTCATTTTATTTTTTTTTTTTATTAAGTTTGTTTTATATATTTTTTATTAATTTTTTTTATATATTTTTTTATTAATTTTTTTATTAATTTCTTTTACTTTTCTTTTGTAAGTTTTTTATTAATTTTTTAGTTTGGTTGGTTGGTTTATTTAAGGGTGACCCCGCATCGGAGTGCCACATAGACCGCAAGTTGGGTCCGTTGTGTTGCCCTAGAGCTCATTATGTTATATGATTTTCCCACCTAACCGAGATTTTTATTGTAGATTTTGGTCAAAGATATTAATTCGTTTCGAGAATTTGATGGGAGATTCGATTTTCAGGTTCGAGAGTACTGAAAGGTTGTCAATTGTTCGAGAGCCTAGAAGAGCGAGTCGACTTCTGGCTAGACCGGGACAACTGCACAGCAAATGTCTGCTCGATACTTCCTCATCTTCGTCCTCGCAGTATCTGCACAGGTCGTTTTGAGGAACCCCGAGCCGACGTGCGTGAGTGCCCAAAAGGCAGTGGCCGGTGATAATAGATATTATATGCCTTAGTTCGTGTTTCGAAAGACTTATAAGGGTTTTTGTCTTTTCAGATTGTAGGATGGCCAGATTTGTCTGGTCGTAACGCAAGTAGTTTCCACTCGCCACCTCCGATCAGCAATGCTGTGAAATTCTCGATCAATGAGCGATTTACATGTTGAGAGCGGAATGTGGATTGTGGGTAAGTTACTAAAATTTGATTGCACAGCTCCAGCTCATCAGCTTTGCAGTTACCTTCGAATCCACTGTGACCCGGTATCCAGATAACTTGGACAGAATTCTGAACACTTGTTTCGTTAAGAGATAAGAGACAGGATCGAACCACATCTGAGTGGGTATAAGAGGAGCTGAGTGCTCGAACAGCCGCTTCACTGTCGGTGAATCCGGCGGATATCCTCTAGTGATATTCTATTTGCTAAGAGAGTTTTTGCAGCATACCAGATAGCGCATACTTCCGCTTGGAATACGCTACAGTAGTCGGGTAATCTAAATGATAGATTGATGTGAGGGGAGTTGGAAAAGATTCCAAATCCCACTTTGCCGTCTTGTTTTGAACCATCTGTATATATAATCAGAGGGCCATCGATTTCGGCAAGATTTGTCTTCCATTCTTCCCTAGTTGGGAGTGAACAGGAGAATAGCAAGGGTGGTGATGGAAGTCTTACATGATAGTCTATGTCGGTAGAGATAACAGTGTTCCTGTTCAGTATGGCCGAATGGCCAAGATACTTATTCCATTTCGATATAGCATTCATGCGTGTCGCTGCTTTCGCTGCAATCGCTTCGTTTCGTTTGTTAATTTTTTTATTTGTTCTTTTAGTATTTTTGTTTATTAAGTTTTTTTTATATATTTTTTATTAAATTTTTTTAATTACTTTTTTTTTTTTAATTTTTTTATTAATTTCTTTTCTTTTTTTTGTAATTTTTTTATTAATTTTTTAATTTATTTTTTTACTAATTTTTTTTGTAAATTTTCTTACTTGTTTTTTTATATTTTTTTTATTATTATTATTTATTTTTATTTTTTTTTTATTAAATTTTTAAATTTTTTTTAATTATTTTATGAATTTTTTTTGTTAATTTTTTTATTTTTTGTTTACTATTTTTTTAATTTTATTTTATTATTAAGTTTATTTATATACTTTTGATTAATTTTTTTATTCATTTTTTATTAATTTTTTTTATGTTCTTTTTTATTTAGTTTTTTATTTATTTTTTATATTTCAATATTTATTATATTTTTCTTTATTTATTCTCTTGCACCACAACATTCGTGCAGCTTCAGTTTAGTTGCATGTTGAGTGTTTTGACCCCTATTATCATTTAGCCTAGCTTAGGTTTGGTTTAACAGAACCCTGCCTGCAGGCATGAAATATAAATTTCAAATGAATTTCATTCCCTTTTATTTAAAAGATTTTGGTTTTGTTCAAAAATATTGCGCTACTACATAGTTTTCAAGTTGTATTTCCCACATTAAGCCATGATGACTGTAACTTGTGGTTGGTGCTAAACGCCCTGAGTTCGTAAAATAAATTAAAAGCAAATTCGTGTAGCTGTGTATGTGGCAGTTGGATTTTAAAAATATAAATGTAAATATGTCAGTGTAAATTCTAAAAATATATGCATCCCAACTGCTAAAGAAAAAAATTAATTACAACCAATCAAAGCCTAACGTAAGCAACGGACAAATTAGACAATAAAAGTCCGAGACCGAACTAATTTATTTTGGCCAGCTTTTATCTTCCATTTCGTTCTTATTTTAGCACATCTGCACATTGGTTGATATTGAATCGAAATCAGCTACCGGTAGCACAAGCGAACTAAAGTTAGACTCACACTGATTTTCATGTTGGCTATTGCACATACATACATACATACGAGCGGCATGTCTACGAAAGGATGGTAAGGGTAAATATTGCAAATACGTTTGGAAGCACTGTTTACTATATTACAAGAATATTCTGTTTTTTATTTATTTCCTTTAATTTTTTTCAAAATGAATTTCTTTCTGATTTTAATTAGTACCCAAAATGAGTTCGCAAATCCCTTTTCAAATATCTGCAGCTTATCCTGCCATTCTATCATCTTTATAAGTGCATGTGCACGTACTCATCCCTTTGGCGGTTGATTGAATTCTATGGCATTCTCAAGTTTTAGTTTTATGTTTTCACTCTGTTATTACATACTTTTTTATTTGCTTTTCCACTATTTTATTTATTCATTACCTAACATTTTATTCAAATTTCTGTAATTACCATTTTGCAGTTGATGTCTTTTTATTTTACTTTCAGGATCTCTGTCTGTCAATATTCTCTCGTTAAAGTATTGGTTAACTTTTCGTTTTGATCTGCTGCAGACAATCATATAACAGTGTTCTGCCTTTTGCAAAATAAGTGATATAATGAAAATTAAGTTTCTTATGCTGTGTTATGTTTGTACTAAATATATTTCAAAAAAGTATTTTAGAACAAATGTATGTGTTTTTTTTTTTAACATTGTCGAAACAAGTTGTTTGGAAGGTTTTGAAAACTATTTTTAATATTCTTTTTTAAAGTTTTTAAGTGTTTTTTTATTTCTTTTATTAATTTATTTATTTCTTTCTTTTTTTGTTAAAATTTATTAAAAAAAAATAATTTAAAAAAGTTATATATTTTTTAAGTTCTTTGTAAATTCCTTTTTTAATTCATTTATTATTTTTTATTAATTTTTTTGATTATTGAATGATCGATTGAATTAATTTAAAAAAAAAGTTAAAAAAAATATTTATTTAGGTTTTATTTAAATTTTTTTGGTTTAGCATTTTTTTTTTTTGATATTTAATTTTTTGGAAAAATATATTTAAAAAAAGTATTCGGTTGGTTGGTTGGTTTAAGGGTGACCTCGCATCGGAGTGCCACACAGACCGCAAGTTGGGCCCATTGTGTTGCCCTAGAGCTCATTATTTTAAATGATTTCCCCACCTAACCGGTATTTTTATTGTAGATTTTGGTCAAAGATATTAATTCGTTTCGAGAATTTGATGAGAGATTCGATTTTCAGGTTCGAGAGTACTGAAAGATTGTCAATTGGTGGAGAGCCTAGAAGAGCGAGTCGACTTCTGGCTAGACCTGGACAACTGCACAGCAAATGTCTGCTCGATACTTCCTCATGTTCGTCGTCGCATTATCTGCACAGTTCGTTTTGAGGAACCGCGAGCCGACGTGCGTATTTAGTAAAGTAAAATATTTTTTTTCAAACCTTGTCGAAAGAGTTGTTTGAAAATTTTTGAAAACTTTTTTCCAATTTCTTTTTTACATTTTTTAATGATTTTGTTTAAATTTTTTATTTATTTTTTGTTTGGTTTATAAAATGAATTTAAAAAAATATTTAAAACATGTAGAAAATGTACCTAAAAATTTCTTTTAAATTTCTTTTTTTTTATTCTTTTATTATGTTTTGGCTCTTATTATTTTTTGAAAAAAAAAGTTTTTTAGGCTTTATTCAAATTTTTTGTTTTCATTTTTTATTCATTATTTAATTTTTTGAAAAAACTTATTTAATAATATTTTATATATTTATTTTTTTATTAATATTTTTTTCAAACTTTGGCAAAAAAAAAATTGTTTGGTAATTTTGGAAAATTCTTTTGTAAGTTGTATTTTTTATTAGGTGCGCAAATAAGTTCCCGCTGTTTGTCAATAGATGGCGCCAGCAGTGTGTGCTAGTCGATTCAAACATAACCTAAACCTCATAAGCCAAGCTTAGACTATGGTAAACAAACTGCTTCGACACATTAGTGATTTTGTTTTGGTATCAAATACTTTTGGTTTTGTGAAAATGTCTGATTTTGTGCCGAATAATCGTCATTTGCGGGAGGTGTTGATTTGCCTCTTTCATTCGAAAACAACGGTGGCTGTAGCGCATCGAGAACTACAAAACTTTATGGAGATGCTGCTTAACTGAAACAAAGTGCCGAGATTGGTTCCGTCGCTTCAAAGATGGTGATTTTAATGTTGACGACCGTCCGCCGGAAGGAAAGCCAAAAACCCTCGAATACGCTAAATTGGAGGCATTGCTCAATGAGCATCCATGTCAAACGAAAGAAGAGCTTGATTCAGTATTATGAGTTTCCCGTCAATCCATTTCCAAGCGATTGCATGCTTTGGGAATGATTCAGGAACAGGGGACTTGGGTTCCTTATGAGTTATAACTAAGGAATGTTGAACGTCGTTTTTTCGCCTGTTTACAACTGCTCTAGTGGCAAAAAAGGGATGGTGTTCTTCATCGCATCGTGACGGGTGATGAAAAATGGATTCATTACAGCAATCCAAAGAAAATAAAGTCATCGAAGTCGTATTGGCCGTATATTCATGATGCGAAGGTTATGCTATATATTTGTGGGACCAAATTGGTGTTATTTATTATGAACTGTTAAAACCAAGCGAAACCATCACTGGGGATCGGTATCGTCTTCAATTGATGCGATTGAGCCGAGCACTGCGCAAGAAGCGGCCGCAATACGCGGAGAAGCATGAAAAAGTGATTCTACAGCATAACAACGCTCGGCCTCACGTTGCTAAACCCGTTAAAAGCTACTTGGAAACACTGAATTAGGAAAACCTACCCACCCGCCGTATTCTCCAGATATTGCGCCGTCCGATTATCACCTGTTCCGATCGATGGCACATGGTCTAGCTGACCAGCAGTTCCATTCATATGAAAACATCAATAACTGGCTTGATCCGTGGATAGCCTCAAATGATGAACAGTTTCACCGCGACGGTATACGAGGTCTACCAGAAAGATGGGAAAAAGTAGTAGCCAACGATGGGCGATACCTTCAATGATTCACTTATAACCCTTTTTTTAGAACAAAGTTGTGTTTTCATAAAAAAAAACAGCGGTAACTTAGTTGCGCACTTAATATTGTTTTATATAAAATAAAATATATTTTAAGAAATATTTATATTTTAACGTTCTTTTTAAATTTGATTTTTATTTATTTTTTTTTATTTATTTTTTTTGTTTTTTTTTTTTTGTTTCTTTTTTTGATAATATACACAAAAAAAATGTTAATTTTTGCGAAAAAAAGTAAAAAAAATTATTTGAGGAAAAATTAATATATTTTTAAGTCTATTTTAAATTTCTGTTTTTGCAGTTTTGTTTTTGTTCGTTTTTAAAATTTTCTTTTTTCAGGTTTTTTAATCGATTTTTGGATAAAATATATTTAAAAAAATATTGGTGAAAAAGAAATTAATATTTTTATTAGGTTTATAGTAATATCTTTTTATTTTTCAAAATTTGTTTTGAATTCATATATGCATATTTAAAAAAGTATTTGAAAAAAAATTTATATATTTTTTTTCAAACTTTGTCGAACTAAGTTGTTGGGAAGTTTTTATAAACGCTTTTCAAATGCCATTTGGCTTTATTATTTCATTTTTTTCTTTTTTTGGGATAAAATAGTTAAATATATAAAAAAAAAAAATGATACATAAATATATTAAAAAACATAAATATTTGTTTGAATTTCTTTTTCTAAAATTTTTTTATTTATTTAAATTTTTTTAATAAAACATATTTAGAAAAAGTATTTGAGAAAAATTTATATTTTTTTTCAAACTTTTTCGAAAAAGTTTTACCAAACTAATTTTTTGTTTGTAGATTCCTTTTATATTTCTGTGTTTCATTGTTTTATAGGTTGAGAAATTTTTGAAAATTATTTTTAAATTTTTTTTTTAATTTTTCCATATAATTTTTTATTTTTTTATTTTTTCTGGAGAAAATATACATGAAGAATTATTTGAGAAAAAAATGGGTATTTTTTTAAATTTTGTAAAAAATGTTTTTGTGAATTTCTCAAAATTCTTTTTTTTTTTATTTAGCAGCATTGTTTTGTAAACTGTTTGGTAATATTCGATCAGTGTATTTATTTTTAGTTTTATAAAATATATGAATCTACTTTTTTAAAAATATTATTCTCTTGTTTTGGCTACCGCTTGACACACAGTGCAGCTCCTACATTCTGGCTTACAGATTAAACCGAAGTATTGCGCAGGGTTTTTGGTCACACACCCTTTAGCTTATTTTTTTAGTCAGCATTTTATTCACTCTTTTGTGTTTATTTCATTTATTTTGTGCATCTTTTTTGGTATAATTAAATGCAATTTGCGAAATGCAAACGCCAAAAATGGAAATAAAAGGCGCTTATTGTGAAAAAGTTAAAAAATAGCGATTAAAAAAAATTATAACATTTTCGGTCAAAGAAGTTATCTACTCCTCTAACCTGATTTTATTTTTATAAATTTTATATAGTTTTTTTTTTGCAACTGTAGGTACACCAATTTCCTCTGCTTTGCTGGAGTGCGCAGGAATTATTTCATGATTTTTTCATGCTGTTTTGCCAATTTCCTTTCTTTACGCTGAAAACACCATGTTCTACTCATTATAGTCATCGCTGGCCTTAATAACTGACGCCAGCTCATAAAACTCAAATTTTAACGTTCATTTCTTTGCCCGGTTCATCGTGTCAGTGTCGCTTTCATCTCGTCCGTTGTCTGCGTTTTCAGTTGATGTTGATGGCGATGTTTTGTTTGCCAGAATTGTTGTTGTTGTTGTTGTTGGTATTTTTGGTGTGCTCCGATCCTCGTCGCCATAGTTGTTGTCTTCAACATTCCTATAGCTATCATACGCGACGTTATCTTCGGCATATCCGTTTCCGTTTCCCTTTCCGTTAGTTGTTTGTTGGTCTCAATCAGTGGCAGGCGTTCGCTGCAAGCAAGCACTACGTACTACCCGCATCGACGTGCTTGCAAGTTTATGCTTGGCTTAGCTCCAACCATCATAATGGCATGCAATAAATTCAAAAATGTTGCACAGCAAAGAAAACAACAACTCAAGCAACTGGAACAACAATCAGCAAAATTTGCTCAAATTATGTCGTACAACTTTGACTCATCGGCAAGATACATTTGTGCAATATTGAGCTCACCTTTACTTTAACAGTGAACATCACTAGTTTTTGTTCTTGTATATGGACTAACGTTTGGCGACTGTAGCGACTACCAATCATTTCCGTGCATTCATAATAACTCACGTTCTTGTCCCTGCATTCCTTGCAATCCTTTCAACGACCAAAACATTGACTGCCTCAGCTCATGGCAACCTCCATGGAGTGACCTTCCGATGCCATGTATTTGCTTGTCAACTAAGCCGCCTCACTTTCCTCTCCTGCCATCTACAAATAAATGCTCTGAGCACAATATAAATTAGTTCGCCATATTCCTTGATATCATTGCAATGGCTGCGGTAGATTTCTGTATTTGCATATTATCAGCATTGCAATGCTACTCTCTTCACCTTCTGGCGCTGTCTCATCGCTGCACTTTGGTCCACTGTAAGTAACTCGGATTGCTAAGTATCGCAATGCTACCTAGTCTTTAGCTACCCTGCACTGCTTTGGGGTTTTGCTACTCCACCTAAGTAGTTTCGAGTATTGGTACCTTTCGCTCCGCCAGTTTATGCTTATCTTTTAAGGCTTTCTGTGTTGCTCACTTTTTGCATATTTATTTACATAATTATTCCGCGACTTTTATTTGCTATCTTTGCCGGTGCAGCATCGAAATGTTGCTAAGTGCTTCTCATCCCGCATTGCCAGTAGTTGGTACTCGTAGTTAGAATGCATTATAAGGAAATGCGAGTAAGGAGAATAATTTTATGTTAGCAAACTTTAGACAAGAAATGTTAATAAATTTAAAATACTTTTCAAAAGTAAAACCATTAAAAGAGATATCAAATTTGCATTGGAGTAAAAAAGTTATTAAAATGATAAAATGAGCCAAATTGATGTAATATTTTGCCTAGAAAAAAGAGAATTGTTCAGCTATACATACATTTTCGTGGAAGTCGATCAGCTAGTACATCATTTTCCCCATATAGGAGGTCAGTGAGGGAATTAAAAATAATTAAAGCACTAGGACTTGTCGACTAGTTTTGACAATTTATTTGTTTCCTATTTAATTTAAATTTCTTTTTATGGAAATATAGTTCACTCTCCCATAAAACCCACACAAATTCAATTTCCGAAAACAAATTCTATAAGCACAGCATGCCTCCTTTAAAACACAGAGTAACCCATTCCAAGTATAATGAAAAAAGATTTAATTCATTAAAAAGCTACCAAAAATGCAATAAATGTAAAAAATTATTAATTCAAAATATTCCAACTAACAATTTTTAAAATGGAAATTGTAAGGGGTAGTGTTACAACAAATATTTCACATGGTTTTACTATACATTACGAATAGCTGGAGGAACTGGTGAGAAGGAGATGTCGGGTGACTGCCTACGCAGATTATTTGGTATTTATTTTGAGGAAAATATTTCTGCTAAATGGGCCGCCGCCACTGCCGGAACTCATTCACTATAAAGCGTCCGGTAAACAAATGTAAAATACAGTATGTGTAAGAGAAAAGAAACCGCGATTATTCATGCAGCATAAAATATATATATTTAAAAATTTGTATCATGAAAGTATGTACAAAACTACGAGTCGCAATTAAACAAAAAGCCGTGTAGTCTTCATCGTTGTCGTGTATAGCCTGACATCTTCTTCATGCTTTGAATCAGCTTTTCCGCATAGTATCTACGTCGACAAAGAGGACCAGCTTTTACGAACTTAACGCACGAGTTGCTTTAAATCATGGACTGGCTTTCCGGCAAGATGAGGTTGGCGTCTAGACACTGGAAAGGCCAGTCCATTACTGTGACGCCATTTTCTTGTTTTGTTGTTTCTCAATGTGTTTTTTTGAGAGCAGTGGTTTTGACCATGTGGGACGGTGGAATATGTTCGCCTCCTTCAGTCAACGTTCGATGGTGTTAATACTCACATCTATTCCCTTTTTAGCGAGAACTGATCGTGATTGGCGTAGTCAGAAAAAAGGGTCGCGCTTAAAAAGTTGGACGATCACTTTATCCTGTTTTTTTGTCGTCACTCGCTTCAAGCCGCGCTCGGAAAAGTCATCAGCATTTTTGTGCTCTTTCTGCCGCTGACTCTACATCACAACAAATTTTTTGATTTTTTAAATACTTTTGCTGCCACGGCGTAAGATAATTTCGGCCCTTTCGAATGCGTGGATAAAGATACCGCATTTTTGTTTGATTGCGTTTACGGGAAAGTTTCGAACGACACTAACCTGAGTTAGCACTGACTTCGTAGCACTTGAGTGGGACTATTATGCAGCAAAAAGCAGAACGAAATATATCTTGCAGTTACAAGAAAAAAACCGGTTCTTTTCTTCTGACATAGACTGTAAATGAAACAGCAAATATTTTTCTAACAGTGATCAAGTGATCACTTTCTGGATGGTTCCATATGTGGAGGATGGTGCCTGATCGCCATTCACTTGGTTGGTTGGTTGGTTAAGGTGGTGATTCTTCCAGTATCCAACTAGCGCTTCCGCACCATTTTGTTGACACATCCTCGTTACCAACTTGTTTAAAGGTTATTTATATGACTATATCCAGTCTGTGCCGTTTAAGAACCTTATTAGGTGGTTGACGTCTAAGCCAGACAGTTGTTCGAGATTCTCGAACAGCGGTTGGCCCAGGGTTAACATTCTCTCCCTCCTTAGGGTAGGGCGTTCACAGAGGAAAAGGAAGATTGTTTCCTTTTTCTCCGGTTGTTTACAACTTTGACAGTAAGTATAGCGAGGGATACCCATTTTGGCAGCTTGTTCTCCGATAGACCAAAAGCGAGTTGCCGTTCGTCTTCAGGCATCCTGTCGTTTCATGGTTATTAATGTCGACTATTCCTTGAGGTTGTAGGTAGGCCATAACGTTCTGCTAATTTTGTATTTCGTTGGGTCTTTCCATCTACAATCCATTCACTTGGTAGTAGCCAGGACAATTCTTCTGTACATGGTCCATGAAGCTCACAACTTCCGAGTTTCGCCCAAGTATCCTCTGGGAAGCTTCCGAACATCCTTTCGAGAGCGAGCTAATGCATGAAGGCGAAGAAACCTAGAATATAGGATTATACGCTGGATTTCGGGCACGCCAAGTAAAAACGCGCCCCAATGTAAATGGAAATAAATTCTCGAATGGGAACTGCTTACACTGAGGACGACCACTGCAAATGAACCAAGTATTACGATTTGAGAGCATACTCCTGGAATGTCCGCCCTCTTAATTGTGAAAGTGCCTTTGCCCGGCTGGTTGATGTCTTCGTTAGAGTAAATTCTGACATCACTGCCATTCAAGAGATGCGCTTAGGCTTCACTTGGTGTGTCCAACTGACGCTGGTTAGCACGAGAAAGACACGACTGGTGCGCTTAGTTAAACTCGATCAAAATCGCTTAAGCGGTTATCGCGCCAATCGTGATGAAGAAGAAGATCCCCTCTTGCAGGCGATGGCAAACCTTCAAGTGTATTTCTGTGTATGAAAAAGTTTTTCCCAAAACAAACCATTTGCCGTTCAGAGGTGGCATAAAAATGTAGGTTCCTTCATTTGTATAACAACGTTAAGATGAGGAGAAAGAGCTTGGCCAAAAAACTAACAAAAGTTGTACGACCAGCAGGAATACTTAAGGGCATCACTTCTTCCAGAGAACAAGTTTTTCACTCATTTCGTGCGAAAAACTGAGAATTTTTATTATCTTAAAATAAATTACATATTAGATTCATGATTAAATGAATATACAGGGTGACAAAAAATAAGTCTATACAATACTTTTTAATGAAAAAAATTTATCATTGATAGTAGAACAAAACAAATTGTGAAATTTTAATAGACAATGTTTGAGTAACATTATATTCAGCCAGTTTCGAAGTGGCCACCTTTAGCACGAATACACAAGCTCAAACGTTTCAAAAAATTTTGGGCTATAGGCCGTAGTTCGTCTACCGTTATGCGATCCTACTCTCGACGCAACGCTTGCTTCAGGGACTCCAAAGTTTTGTGGCGTTTTGCACAGGTCCTTGCTTCCAAAATCGACCATACGCTGTAATCTAGTGGATTCAGATCCGGTGAGTAGGGTGGCTATTCTTGGGAAGTAATAAAAGAGAGGAAATTGGCTTTGCTCCACTCTTGCAAATACCACCCCATACCATGACAGATCGCGGATTTTGACGATGTCCAGGAATGGACAAAGGTCCAGGAGCTTCTGTAGACCAATTTCTGTCATTTTGATGATTGTGAGCTTGTTCAATAGTAAACAGCTTCTCATCCGTAAAGACGTACCTGCGGCCCGACGTTGGAGCGAGCGACATCTTTTGAGTCTTACTTTCTAGTTTTCATCCGTGAGCAGCTGGCATTTTTGTCACGATTAAGGCTTGTCTCACGAGCAATTTTCCTCATCGAGACCATAGAATTTTGTTGAACTCTTGAGTAACAATAGAAGTGGCTTGGAGCGCACACCTTCCAAAGGCTGTATCTCTGAAACTATTACTCGGATCGACTTGAAAATTTAAGATAATATTCTAGAGGCGTTGTAGAAATTAATAAGCTACAAAAAAAAAAATCGATTTTTTGAACCTATGGAACCCATGTAACCAGTGTTGCCAGAACCAATCGCAGCAGCGTACTAAAGCGATGATCAAAAAAGTAATAGATTGCTGTACTCCGTAATAGGGTGTGCTCTAGCGGAGAAAGTTGAAATTTTTACATGCGCAATAAGTGGCGGCTCATAGAGTTCTATCAGGCGCTTAGGTTTAAATACGTATTCGTCATTCACAGTTAAATGTAATGAAAACAAAACAAATTATTTAAAGCGAATTTTTAGAGTATTACATATTTTTTAATAATAATAGCGTAATAAACTGAGAACAAATGTAATAGATCTATTACAATTGTAATAGACTGGCAACACTGCATGTAACCCCTTTAATCGTTTGATTGCATGAGAAACCAATGAACGTGTAATTTCAAGCTACCGTACTACCTCGCAGTTGCGTGCTCCTAGTTGGTGCAGGGCTATAATAGCTGAGTGACTACTTGACATCGGTACGCAAAGTATTTAAAAAGAGCTGGAACAGAAACGAATACTTTTTTTGTACTACTGGTGGTTCTAGAGCTGCTCCAACGTGGCTCCTTTAATTTGCGCCGGGGAATGTACAGCCTCTTATAATCAACTGAAATCGACAAGACAAAAATTTTTCATTAAAATAAGTTATTCCGATGTGCACTTACCTATTTTGAATGAAAAAATTGAAAGATTGAAGTGAAAAAGAAAAAACTACACTTTTTCTTTTATAAAATAATTGATTGAAACAATATTTTTAGTGTTAATGAATATAAAATTTGAGATACATGCAAAGGTCAATATGTTAAAGAATTTCACTGTAATATCTTAAGTTGATATGTTGATTACTTTTTGAGTTATATTCGACAGCGCGGAAAAAGCACGATTAAAGTTTTCGTTCTTACTCATCTTTCGTTCGAAGCTTATCACTTCACTGGCTTTATAGGGACTTTTTAGACTTTTTATTACGCTTGAAAAGATATTCTTTACATAAGAAATGAGTTTTTGAATCAAAAAAAAAAAAAAACAAACAAAATGAAAAATTTGAAAGTGCTGTAGAAGCTGCTCCTTAAAGCTAGTTGTCAAATGGGTCACTGACTGCGGGCTATCTTTGAGTACTGCTCATTTTCTTCACATAACGAATGTACGATGCTTTTTTTTATATATGGGAAATTGCTTAACAACGACAAAGTAAAAAAAAAAACATTAAAAATTAAATAGAATTTTGAGCCACTTCAAGCTTACCCTTTATTATACTAAAATTTATTACGCTATATTCGTAGAACAGTGTACCCGAAATTTTTTTTATTTTTATTTTTGATGAATTTTTGTCGGAATTTTTTGAAAATATTGTGCACTCGTTTCAGTCTGGTTTTTAACTTTTTCTTTGTAGATTTAAAGCAACGCCGATTCTGATTTGACTGGCTCACTTGGCACTGGCTTTCTTGGCTTCTATAACGTTCCTCGTCTCATTCTCTGGCGCTTATCTCTATGTCATTGAGTGTGAAGTGTGTTGCTTAAGTCATATGCTTGAGGAGTAAATTTGTTGGACAGATTGGTGCTTGATTGCTGCGAGAATGTATAGTTGCGAGTGTAAGAAAATTTTAGAAAAATATTTTTCTTGCTGTTAACCAAAGAATTCACGAACTGCGGATGATGTGCTAAAATTTGCTCAAACAGATGTGATTGTCTTAAGTGGTATTGGATGGCCTTCAAACCAAGTAAGGTACACAGTGGCTTGCTTCAAGGCGATAGAAATAAGCGCCATCCCAAAGGGGAAGCAAAATTTACTAACTCAACTTAAGTTGATTTTAATGATATGTTAAATTCATTTTTTGGAGCTGCTATTCGAGTTTAATTTACAGCGGCTGCTTTTAAAAAGCAGTTGTCATAGAAGCTCATTGCGGTGCGTGATAGCAATTTGACAAGTTGTAACCATAAATGGATTTGAATCGGTTGTTACTTTCGCAAAAACAATAAGGCTCTCTAGCGAGACCTTGTCTACCCAGATCCTCGAAAAAGCGTTTGCTCAGTACGATGCATGTCTGCTGTCTGTCTCCTAACTCTATACGTCATACAAAAATCCTTGTGCGAGACTGCTTAGTCATCCTTGTGTGAGAGTCATAGTCATATGAACAAGAGCCCAATGGTGGGCTAGTACACCCGGGAGAAGCTGTGTTTTTGTCTTCGAGAGCTTTAGTTAGTTTAAGCTAATTTCGGTTCCTGGTTACAGCAGCATCAAGGGAAACTACTATGCTGATGAGCGGACTAGCCAGGGGACCCTGGAGACAGTTTTATTGCAAGCCGGGAGGATTCGGGTTCCCTTGTGAACCTGTGGACCACTCCAGGAGAGATGTGCCTCGCGTCACCTTAGGGAGCGCTGGGCTAGTGCGCAAACGTGGAAAGTCGCAAGATCTTTCTGGTCACAGGTAGATTGGGGGTGCTCCAGAGAACTTCTAAGTCTGACATAGCAGCAGGCCTCGAATTTGGTAGGTATCCTCACCGGACACTATTCGTTAGGTATCCATGCGGTTTCACTTGGGATTGCTTCAAGTCCTTTCTGCAGAAACTGCCTGGAGTGTGAGGTGGAATCATCTCAGCACCTTTTTCTTAGCTGCCCTGCTCTTGTCGAGCCAAGGTTTAGACATCTGGGCTCTCACTTTGTTGCTACATCTGCGGATATTGTGGGCTTAAATATCACACAACTGCACTTTGAAGCAGATAATACGAACGTAAATAGCCGCTGTTGGTAGACAACCTCTAATTCAAAGCTTCTCTTTCCTTTTCACATCTGTTTTGTGAAACCATAACACGGATAAGGTTGAGATAACTCGGCCAACCCAGAGGAATACTTATGCACTCAGCCATATGCAGTTTACTAAGAGATCTGGGTTTGAATGATGAGTAGATGGCACAAAAAACCATTAGGACGAAGTGTAAACTTGAATTTCATTCATTCATTCAATATACTTTTGCATTCGTTTGAACCCATTTTCGATGCACCTTATTCAGTCTGTGTGAGGGATCTAACACACAATTTATTTTGAGTGAACAGCCATCAGGAAAAAATAATTGTATAAGGTTTTTACGGTACTAAAAGCGGCCGCCGTAACCGAATGGGTTGGGGCGTGACTGGCAATCGAAAGTGTCTATGCTCCAATCTTTGGGTATGACAGAAAAAGTTTTTTCTGATAGATGTCGCCCCTCGGTAGCCAATGGCAAATCTATTTCTGTCATGAAAAAGTTCATGTTTTTGCCGAGATGAGTTTTTGAAGCTACTATAAACAACATTAATATGGCTTACACATAAATCATTTTTAGAGCGTTCCTGCACTGAGTACTAAACATTAATTTATATGGTTTTTATTGTAGAATGAGCTACATTTTTTTAGAAAATGTATGAATGTATGAAAATAAAAGTAGCAAAAGGAAAAAAGCCAAAACGTGCATGTTTAATCCTTCGTCCCGTCACTGCCGTTCCCAGCAGCCGCGGTATGGATTGGAACATATGTGCACATTTGAAAAATCTACTTATCTATTGAATGCACGCGTGTTTCTATGATTATAAATAACACACAATTCGATTGAACTCATTCACATCGATATCCAGAGCTTCAATGACACTCCAAAATGTTTTACATGCCAAGTGCTTTATGCCAACAAACATGCCCCTACGTGAGGGTAACATTTGCCAAAGCCACTTTGTCTCAGTCAAGTTAGGTCTGAGCCTGATTGGTTGCCCTTGGTTATCAATTTTAATGATGAATATTTATCAAGCTCATCAGCCACATTGATTATAACTCACTCACTTAACTAAGCTGACGAACAGTAAGGGCAGACAGAATCAAAGAATATCCAATAGCTAAGAGCGTTAACTATGTATGCTCCAACCTTCATCGTTTTCATCAACGACAACACCGGTGTCATTAATGTCGAGCAGGGTAATCCATCAGTATAATGAACCAAGTAAGTTGCTACATACATTTGAGTGTCTAGTCACGGTAACCGTCATGTGCAGCCAGAGTAGATAGATGTGTGTGTGTATGTGCAAGGATGTATGATAGAAAATTTTGTGAATACGATAATTATGCCTGCATATGTGTGTATGTGTGTGTAAGTGGCACGTACACATTACACAATAGCTAAACAAAGATTGAAGTACTTTTATTTAAAAGTGAAGTACTGCTTCATAATATGTATTTATGTGCACGAGTATGTTACACTAAATTTACATACATACATACAGGTATATACATATTTACATACGTTACGCCGATAAATCGACCTTCACGCACATGCAGGGTCTCTACACTCAGAGGGTGATCAGATTGGAGGTACTTTTTCCAATATAGTTTTTTTGACAGCTTACGCCTGACTAAATAGATACTTTTTTCAGTATTCGTTGACATTTCATCATGGAAAGACTTTCGCCTCAACAGCGTTTACAAATCGACGCTCTGTGAAAAGAATTTGGGACCTGAATTTGGTTCGGCAATGAGGCCCACTTTTGGATTGATGGCTACGTCAATAAATAAAATTGCCGTATTTGGACTAAAGAGCAACCACAAAGCCATTCAAAATAGCCATTACATCCATTGAAAATAACCGTTTGATGCGGCCTATTGGATGGAGAGGTCATCGGTCCATATTTCTTAAAAAACGAGGCTGCAGCCAATGTAACAGTGAATGGCGAAAGTCATTAGCATTATCAAAGCTCATTATTAAGCTTTTGAATGTAAAATTTTACACAAAAAAAAACTCTCAGATGCGATATGCCCGTAATTCGGTGTGAAACATGGTTGCCTCTTGTCGTCATTGCTATTTCTCATAGTCCTCGACAAGGTGGTGAATAAAGCGCTGACAGGCAAACGCGACGTACCCTGGAATTTCCATGAACATTTAGAAGAACTAGCGTATGCAGATGACATAGCGCTTTTGTCCGTCAAAATGTCACATCTGCAAACAAATTTGAACCAGCTCAGCGCCGTCGCAAGCAAAGTGAGCCTTAAAATAAACGTTGGCAAGACTGAACTCATTTCAAATTGTTCGCAAACCGAGACCCCCCGCTTTACTGCGTATGGAGAAGAAATCAATCGTAAGGCGGAATTTTGCTACCACGGAAGTAAAATCACACCAGCATGCGGGACGGTTGAAGACATCGCACACCGTATCAATAAAGCTCGGGCCGCATTTTCACAGTTGCACAACATATGAGTTGCAAATTTCATATCGCTCAAAAGTCAGCTACGAATCTTCAATTCCAACATAAAATCGGTGTTGTTATATGACTGCGTATCCTGGTCGCTTACATTTGTGCTCATCCGAAGGCTGCTATCTTTCGTCAACGCGTGCTTACACAAAATTTTGAGAATCTGGTGGCCTCGTGTTAGGAGGCTTATTTCGACCAACAAACTCCCAATCGAGGTCATCATCAAACGCATACGATTTGGCTGGATAGGCCACACTTTGCGCAAAGTTGCCGGCGAAGTTTGCAGGACTGCTCTGTGGTCTGTGGAATCCGCAAGGTGTAAGGAACCGTGTAGGACCAAATTCGTCCTGAAAACGCATGGCGGATACGGTTATATTAAACTCAAACTCTACTTGGGATTCATTAAAACAGTTGGCTCACAATCGAAATGATTTCAATAAGTTTGCTCTGGCCCTACGCCCCAACAGGAGCTAAAGAAAATTATATGTATATTAGGGCGGGTCAATTTAAAAATCGCTCATTGTTCTGTGAAAATCGTATTCTAGGGAAAGAAACTTTGCCGAAGGAATCATACCTCTAAAACGAATTCTGATGTCCCCCAATTTGGGTCGAACGAAAAATCCCACTTTGATCCATTTAGAGTGCTCCAATCGAGTCCAAATGTATGACCACCCCTCACTAACTTTGGACGGCCGATCCACCCATGCCAGTGGCACACCCCCTAGAACTCCCCTGGGGGGTTCCCCATACAATCATTTCAAAATATCCCCATTTTTGGCCTTTACATGAGAAAAGAAACTAAAAAGTTCGAAAAAAAAAAATATGATTTTCACAGAGCAATGGGCGATTTTTTTGCCTCCCCACAAATCGACCCCGCCTAAAGTATATGTATCGCACCATGATAAACGACTCTTTGATGTCGGAAATTGAAGCCCGTCATCTCCACAATATTTCACAACACATGAAATAATAGATTTGCTGCGTCGTCGTTTCGGTCAACAATTTATCTCTCGTCTCGGCCCAGTGGATTTGTCACAAAATCGTATGATATCACACCTTTGAGCTTTTGTTTGAGCGGGTATGTAAAATCTAAATGCTTCGCGAATAAAATCAGCTTCTATTGAGGCATTGGAAGCCAACATTACTAAAGTTATGCACGGGATACCGTCCGGAATCCTCCAGCGAGTCTTTCAAAATTTGTGCTTACGGCTGGCCAAATTACGGGCAGTTGCGGCCAACATTTGAGAGGCATAATCTTTAACAAATAAATAAAATTTAAAATCCTCTAAATTGGTCACCCTTTACTTCGTTCATTTGTATGTGGAGCTTTGATTTTTTATAAGTAAAATGGTGGTTATTGATGAAGTACTCGCATGCAAGTACAAGCGAATGATATGGCATTCCCGGCAGGGCTCGTTACTTACGGCAAGTGCCTACCACCATTTTCGCCAACATGCACAATTATGATGCTACTCAGTATTACAAGTACTCGTATCATCGTCCAATTGATTGATATATATTTTATCGCTGGCAGAAAAATTTTAATCAGCGTTGCGGAAATTATCCCGATTTTTAAATTGGTATTAGACGAGTGTGTGCTCGCTCTGCAAATGTGCCGACGCCATGGAATTGCCAGATTGAGGATTGATAGTCACTGTGAATGATTGGAAATTTAAAAAATATCATCTAGCCTAAACATAGCAAAATTGAATGAACTCTTATCCCACGGCTTTGGATAGACAAAGTAGTGATTCTGCGAACTTTAACGTATGGATGCCTGATTTGGTGGGAAGCTCTTCGCAAGGCCTATAATATCACTAAACTGGAGAGAGTGCAAGGAACGGCATGTATTGCCATCACCGGAGCATGAGGAACTTGCCATAGTGCTGCCCTGAATGCCGTTTTGCACTTACTTCCCATCGACTTTTATGTTATTTCCATTCCTGCTCAAAGTGCAGTCAGGTTAAAGGAGCTTGGCCTCTGGAAGCAAAATCTCAAGGGACATGGTAGGATTTTTAGGCAGTTAACACCGTATTTCTCTTAACTTCGAACAGATCTCTTTGTCCGCAAACTGCAGTTTGAGGGTCGTGCCAGGGCAATCTTTCCCACGAAGCAAAATTGGGACGAGGGGAGAATCTTTACGGAAGCTGGCACTGATGGCTCTAAGATAGAATCGGGAGTCGGAGCACAGGTTTTCTCTAAATCAGTCAATTTATCTATCTCCTGAAAACTGCCGAAAACTGCTAGAGTTTTTCAGTCTTTGCGATCCTACAGGAATGCAAAATGGTTAGGGATCGTGGGAGTGAGAGAGGTATTGCAACTAGGCCCCTTCTATAAGGAGATAAAATCTCTTGAGTGTGCAGGTAATACTTCCCTGATCTGGGTTGCAGGCCATAGGAATATAGAAGGAAATGAAATAGCTGAAGAGCTTGCCAGAAAGGGTCGACTGAATTGGTTTCAGAGACTTCCTATGCGATCCTCGGCATCCTCCCAACTGCTGTTAAAGAGGAATTGCACAACTTATTTCTCAGGAAAGCGCCAAAGAGTTGGAGCTCAATTTCTTCGTGTGCTATTTCGAAAGCCCTGTTGTCCTAGTACACGAGACGAATCATCCAGAAAGTCCTTGGGACTCCACGCCATTCAATTTTCAAACTCGTAGCTGTGTTTACCGGCCACTGGACGATCGACGCACTCGCATAAAAGCTAGGTTTATTATTTAACCCTCATTGCAGAAGTTGTGGAGACCTCACAGAGAGGAGGACTGTTAAGCACTTTCTCTGTAAATGTCCGGGCTTCACAGCTAGACGACTAAGGTCACTGGGTCAACAAGACCCAGTTTTGTATTGGTTTCGTTAATCTATTTTGCTTTCTGACAGGGTAGGTGATTAGCCTGCCGCTACCAGTATTAAATAGTGGTAGTGCCCACCTATCGTTGCTTAGGAACAACGGAACTGTTTAGAGCGCCATCTGTGTTTCACATTTTTCTGCCAGAAGAATCGCACAGATGGTTGAGGACTTCGCTAAATTTGGTGTGCCTGCGCTATTACCGCGGTTGTTCGCTTCCTCTTGCTGGCGCCACTGATTCAATGTGTAACTGTGTATTTTTCTTTTTTTTTGTTTTTTTTTTTTTGCTTGTTTCATCAGAAACAATGAATGCGTGGACTGTTGTACGGGAGTTAGGATTGGACGGATGCGGTTGTTTGGGTTGTGGATTGAACTTTTTTTTTTTTACTACGAAAGTTTGGAAAAGTGCGAAAACCGTGCTTTACGTGGGATTCGAACCCACAAACTCTGGGATGGTAGGCTAGTGCACTTACGCGAGACTACCGAGGCAGATCTTTTTCTTTCTACCTGCCCATTAATTTTCATAACTAAGGTCACAAAGTTTGATGTCATTCCCCAAAACTTCTCTGTTTTGGAACATTTATTCGGAACTGAGTTTTCTACCATAAAAGGTTTCATAGGTCAATTCGAAAGTTAGTACTGAATCCAGTTTGTGTAATCCTGTTGAATCCAGTTGCCATCCACCGACTGTTCGAGCGAAAACTAGTCTGTGCAACTTACATGGCTAAAGTATAGTGGAGTGCCCAGGGGTTTTGACCTCGGATCTCGTAGGGACTGAATGAATTGCTATGTAACCAACAGGATTTTCTTTTGTATGCTCTAAATTGTAACTTCTACCAATATTATATTGTGCAATTAATTTTTTCATTGTTTAAACAAAAAAATATGAAAAATTAATATATTGGAGCATAATATTGAGTTGGAAACATTTTTTTTTTAGTTCTACGTTAAATTTTACTTAAATAGATAAAGACAAACATCTTCCCAACGTTCCATTTTATTTGACGGGTCGAAGAGACCTTGAGCAGGTAGTCAAACTTGAAGAGGGGAACGGCAGCTGCGGCGTACTATGAATTTGTTCTGGCTAAATCAGTTATAAGTGACACGTGTTGAGCGAATGTTGTGAATACGTAATAGTGAAGATAAGTTAGTTGAACTTGAAAATAAAAATAAAACATCAAAACTATGGATTACGTATTTTCGAATGGTAACACTATTGAAAGACTTCATTGCTGCCGACCGTATGGGGGATTGGAATTTACATCTACATAGTATTGAGCTGATGATTCCACTATTCCACGCATCAGGACATTTTCCCTATGCGAAGGCTGCACAAATTTATCTGCAAGATATGAAGGAATTACAGTATATAATGGATCCAGCAGAGTTCGAAAAATATACAACAGGATATTTCACATCTAGGCGATCAGATATTTTTTTTCTGGTATTGCAAGTGATCAGACTATTGAGCAGACTTTAATGAAAGGAATGAGCGTCGAAGGGGGTCCTTTTAAACGAGGTGCCACTGAAAGTGTAGTTTATAAATGGATCAGAGGAGTTATTTATAGTAAAAATATTATTCAAAGCATAGACAATTTTTGTGACATATCTTTCAATAAAAGTCATCAACACAGTGATTCTACAGATGCTAGAATAGAAAGTTATGGTATCGATGTAAAAAGATTGGTAGACTTTTTCAAAGAACACAGTCCTTTTCCTGATACAGATGCAATTATGTCAATTGCCACTGGAATTACCGGTGATAAAAGTATAAATTGTTACAATGCTTTTGAAGAAGGTTTAAAAGTTATGAAGAAAATCGAAGGGAAAAATGTACGCGAATTGAAGTTTTTAAGGAAAGATAAAATAAATTCTCTATTGGCTAAAAATAATAAAATTAAAATTCATAACAATGTTATTCCCGTTGATCCATTGTTGCTGTTTCAACGCATTTGTGTGTTGAAAAAAACAGATGATGAACTAAAAACTTATATGAATTATGAACTGGCACCATATCCACTTGCTCTGTTTGAAGATGGCCAAATGCGAAAGACAAAAAAATCAACTTTCTACGAATTATTCCCAGAAATTCAGATTAATTTGAAAAGCTTAGAAAATGTTCATTATGTTATTGATGGAGGCATGTTGTTATATCGTTGCAAATGGCAATTAAATGAAACATTCAAAATGATATGCGAACATTACGTAAGTATTTGAGGAATAATTATAATAACGCATACGTGGTATTTGATGGATATAAGAAGGACGGTATTAAATCTGCTGAAAGGAATCGTCGCGCACTAAAAAATATAAGTACAGATATTGAATTTGATGAAAATATGCCGTTAAAAATCGCTCAAGATAAATTTCTAACGAATAAAAAAAATAAATCTCGCCTAATCGAAATGTTAAGAATAAAATTAGCTGATAACAATATTTTTACATGCCAAGCGGAAAGCGATGCAGATAAATTAATTGTTGATACAGGAATTAGTTTAGAATCTCAAAATATTGTTGTAATTTCTGAAGACATTGACGTCTTGGTTGTGTTAACGGCATTGGCGCCTACTGATCGTGAAATATATTTTTTAAAACCATCCCGAGGCAAAGTTAACCAACAAATATTTTCATCGAAAAGTTTAGAAAAATCTCTACCAGCATGTAAAGAACATGTTCTATTTTTACATGCTTTCACGGGCTGTGATACTACTTCTGCGTTTTACAACAAAGGAAAAATTAAGTTTATCAAAAATTTTGAGAAGCGGAATGATCTACATGACTCAGCAGCAGTATTTAAAAATGTACATGAAGATGCAAATAATATATTTCAAGCTGGTATTACATGTATTTTGGGACTGTATGGTGCTTCGGCAAAAATGACAGATTTGAATCCATTCAGGTTCAATTCCTTCATCAAAGCAACTGGCAAAGACACAAGTGTTCTTTTATCTTCGTTACCTCCCACATCTGATGCAGCATTTGAACACTTAAAACGGGTTTACCTACAAATCCAGATGTGGTTAGGGAATGATTTAATCATCGAAAATTGGGGATGGAACTATTCCAATAATACCTATCATCCAATATTTACGAATCAATTACCTGCTCCGGAAAATTTATTAAAAATGTTATTTTGCAATTGCAAAAAAGGATGTGGAGCTGCATGCGGATGCCGAAAAAGTGGATTATACTGCAGTGTAGCATGCCTACAGTGCAACGACGACAGCTGTCTAAATGTAGCGCCTATGATTAACATCAGTGAAATTGAAGATGATATTTGAAAAAATTTAAATTTTTCAATAGACAAATTTTTTTGTTAATTCATTTTTTTCTTTTAAATAGTCATAATTTTTTTGTTTTTAATAATTAATTCGATTTTACTTTTATGCTATAATAACAGAAAACAATTTTTTATTTTTTTTTTTTGTATGCTAATTATTTAAATAAACGAATAGTTTACATAATATTTTTTTTTAACATTTAATTATCCATAATCTATTTATTTTTTCATTTGCTTCAACTTCTGTTACAAAAACAATAAATTCTACAACGTTATTTGCATTATAGCACATAAATTATTGCAATCATAAATTTTTGCTATTTAAAAATCAAATGCACAACTTTTAAATAGGTAGAGATTATTATTTATGTTATTCACAACACATTTTCGCAAAGATAATTTAATTTCATCTAGTCCCTGAGACATCCTAGGTTTTAACGTTTTTAACGCTCCAGACACTCCACTAGTATGGCTTCGCTCAATAAACTTATCAAGCAACAAACTAAAGAGTTGTAAGCCTTCGCCCAATGCTAATAGTTTGTGATATTTTGCACGAACTCTGTCACAGCAGGAATTGGTTCCTCTACGCACTTGTTCATTTCTAGTATCTAATAATATTGTCCTACTATAATTAGATTGAGAAATTTTGGTTTAGCTTTGTTTGCCCACATTCTAAGTAATTTATCGCCAAAGGCCACTGACTGCCACTGCTAACACTCAAATGCCTCCACTACTACTCGTACTACTACTGCTACAGACTTCGCTGCTCTGCCACTGCTGCTTGCCTCTTCAATTTGCGAATTATAATATCGACAATCTCCATTGACAATACCGTCAGTGTTATTAATGTCAAAGCCGTACGTAATGATATCGTTGGGGTTGCTTGTGCGCTGCCATTATGCTTGTAGTAAAGCGCTATTACCGTTATCTGTGGCTTCAATGCCGCATATACTCGTACACTAACCGTTACAGTTGCGTTTATGCCAGATTGCTGAAGTGTACCACAAGCCTCCATACATACACACTTGCGTACATACACACACACACACCTTATGAATGAGTATTTATGTATATGCGTTCGGATGTGCCGTTTGAAGTGGACTGCAACGCCATGTCGCCTATGGTTGAGGTTAAAGTCCTTCAATGACTCAATCTGCAAATATCTGTGCGTTTATGGTTAGCGTCAAAGTTCAATAAAGCATCAATCACAAATACTAAGGTTGCTTGTATATGTACGCGTATGTGCATGTCTGCATGCACGCAGTTATTTGCACGCGAAATTGACGAAATGATGTGACACAAACGTCGGCAAACTGACAATCTGTGTACTTGCACCAACGGCGAGCAAGGTGGATTAGGTTGACAGGCAGACTAGCGAGTGAGCAGAGAGCTTCCCTGACTAATGACTGCCTAGTGGTTTGATTGTTAGGCCGCCAGGCGGGTTAGCAAGTGCTGTCGCTTCAAATTCATTGCATTGTCAAGGACTTGCGCTGATCTGTATATACTTTTACAGTCTGTCACGTAAGTCATAGCGTACTCATAATTAAGCGGAAGGGGGTGTGTAGGCAAATCGGAGCGTTGTAATTTCTTTCTGATACATGGAAATCAAAACGGTTTTGTGCCCATTTCTGTTAGAAGTTGCAAGTTTAGGAAAATGACCGCTGCTTACATCTCTCACACAACAAGGGATCCAATAAGCCGGGATTAAAATGCCTGCACAAGTGTTGTCGAAGGTACTGGCCATCAAATTAACAGCTCATAAGGGTTGGCATATCAAATCCAGCTTATGAAATTGGGTATCACAGTGCAGCTATTTTATCCATAGAAATAACAACATTTTTCCAATTTTGCTTATAAAACAAAAACTACTGAATGGATTTTTGATCATTTTTACAGCTGGAATTAAAGGTAACGACACAAGTAGCATTCCAACCTAAGATTTAGAAAAATGTTCAATAGTTTTGAAGGTTTGTACTTGAAGGTTTTTGCCATAAAATCGGAGAATTTCATATGAAATGAATGAGCCTCAAAGAACTCAGTTAAGGAATAGAAGCAAAGAAAGTTTAAAATAAAACCGATTTTCTAAAGAGTGAAAAATAATAGAGTAAAAGTTTTTGAAGTGTTGGGGAAAATGCTAAGAATCACCGAATACTGGTCGAAAAATGAAAGCCACGAAAGGATCTCGAACATTCAGGAAATAACATTGTAAGATCTGGTTGAAACTATTCATTCAAAAAAAAAAAATATTAATCAAATATGAAAAAATCTTTAACTTGATATTGAAAGAATTGTGCAAGCCCTAGAAATTAATCGCTCAGGCAGCATTTATTATAAGAGCGCCGAATTGCTGCTTAAAAATGGCATCCTCGTCCTTAACAACCGCGCTGGTAGATTAGGTTAGATTAGATTAGATTTGTGAGGGGTTGGACAAGTCCAAGTACTCAGTTAAGACACCGTTGTACGAGGGGTGCCTTTTATATGTCGGGATTAGGGAACAAAAACAAAATTTAATCATCGAAAATCACTTTATTGCTTTTCAAAATATTCTCTATGAAGATCTATACACTTTTGCATGCGTTTGAACCAATTGTCGAAGCACTTTTGCCACTCTGAATGAGGTACCTCCAAAACATGCATTCTGAATGCCGCAACCGCTTCTTCAGGTGCCGAAAAACGTGACCTCTCAGTTTGTTTTTTACGTATGGGAATAAAAAGGAGTCATTCGGTGCCAAAGCAGGACTATACGGCGGATGACCCATTAATTCGATGTTTTGGGTGCTCAAAAATCCAGTTGTTTGAGCCGATGTGTGAGAGCTCGCATTGTCCTGGTGAAGAGTAATCCGTCTTTGGCGATTGGTTTTCCTAATTTCTTGGAAGACAACTGGCAAACAAATGGTGGTGTACCACTCAGAATTTACTATTCTGCGTTGTTCTAGTGGTACGGTTGCGACGTGTCCAGTTTTTCCGAAAAAGCAGGCGACCATTTGCTTGGAAATGCTTCGTGCGCGAACAACTTTTTTTGGATTTGGCTCATCTTGAAACACCCATACAGTCGACTGCTGTTTACTTTCGGGCTCATACGCGTAAATCCATGATTCATCACCTGTCGCGATGCCATAGACGTGTTTCGAAGCCCCGCGATCGTATTTTTTGAGCATTTCCTTCGACCAATCCACACGAGCTTTTTTTGAGAGATTGACAAATTGTGTGGGATCCAACGCGAACAAATTTTTTTGACAGTCATGACATGTTTATGCAATATTGAATGTATGCTGGTCCCACTAATGCCCAAGATTGTCTCAATCTCACGATAGGTCACATGACGATATTCAGTTCGCGCAGAGAAAAACGCGAGAACTTTGGCACTAACCACTTAAGATTAACGTCAATGCATAAGGTAGTAGCCCGGTGTGACGGGTTCAAAAAATCGATTTTTGTTTTCTACATTTTTCGGAAGAAAAACATTTTAAAAATATACTATAAAAATTTCAGTCAGAAATTTTAATTATTTTTAAAGTTATAGCTAAAATAAGAGAGCGCGCCGTAGTGTGTATGAAAGCGTGTGACACGCCAGTAGCAGCTGTTCTGAAACTTTAAACGCGTTTTTCTCAAAACCTTGTTTTCGAAATTTCGGGGAATCACTGACTCAAAACTATTCAACCGATTTGGCTAAAAATTTAAACCGTTATTCTAGACACACATATCTACATTCCGGAGCTTTAAAACATTTAATTTTTTAATAATAAACTATTTAATTTAAACAATTTATGAAGAAGAAAAATTAGATTTTGAGAACTTTTTTCACAAGTCCGCCATTTTGTTTTTGTTTTTTTTATTTTTATGTATGTATATTTTAGTTTCGGGACCTAACATAAAGTCTACAGAATAATAATCTCTTTGAATTTTTTATTTCAGATGATTTTGGAAGGCTGTGTGTTTCCCCGAACCAACTCATCTTTTTTTTAAGGACATCACTTTGACGTCAAAAATTTTAAACAAATTAATATAAAATTAACTTTAAAAAAATTTTTTATATACTTCAAAACCCCAATAAAAACATGTAAAACCTTTAAAACGATCGCAATTTATTTTCTTTTTAAAAAAGTTTCATGAAAAACGTCGAAATTTCGGTAGTTACACCGGACTACTACCATAATAAGAGGTTTCAACAAGAATATATCGAAAAGGCAAAGAAATTTCTCACCACTGTCGAGTTCTTCCCTCTATATGTGTCCAAGTTGTGGCCAATCAGCCGTTTTTTAACCTTACCGATCAGTTAACCTGTAAATAATTTGTATGTCTATTTGCTTTCTTACTTTCTAAGCGATTTCCAGGAACAACGAGTATATTTCTTCACTTAAATTCGTTTGAAAGTAGTTGATTTAAGTTTTCTAGAATACAAACTAAATGCATACATACACATTTTGCCCACATTCTATGACGTGCTATCAAAGTTAATGTCCTAGAATTTATTTCACAAAGCTGTTAATTTAGTCAGCCTCAACCGCCTCCATCGCCACCACGATTAATAATATTCCATGTAATGGTATTGAAGCCAACAAAAATATGTACAGCGGAGCAGCCTAAAACAAATGTTACTGTTGACATTTAAGTTGCTGGTTTGCCTACACTGGCTGACTTCAGCTGACGATAGTCACTAACTACACTTTGTACCCTGACAAGATGAACATCCCCGACCACAAAATGCGACGACTGAAATAATAATGATGAAATGGGTGATAGTGGTGATGAAATATGCTTTAGATACTGCTACCGCCTGGCTGGCAGTGTGGTAGTAATGGCAGTGGTGGTGACGGTTGCGGCGTATTAAATGTCAATGCCAACATTTAATGATCAACTTCTTGCGGCATATACTACCAACAACAACAACAACAACTACCGTATAAGACGTACACTGAATTTACTTTATCTTTGGTGAGCGAAAGATGAGCATAAAACATGTTTGCCGACATGGCGAAAATCAGAGGAACAGACACCCGCACTCAAACACGAGGCGAAATACAAATAAGTGGAGAAGTAGTCGTGGTAGTAGGAAGAGGGGGAGGCATAAAGTTATGGGAAGCATAAATTGCGTTGACACACGAGAAATTATATGATTCTATTTATGAGCGTGAGCGTGAGCGTGAGCTTGTGTTTATGTGTACTTACATACGAGTATATGCATGTACATATATTAAGGGGGGCTCACAAAAAATGTTGCGGTTTTTCCATCGATATCAAAAAACTTATTATATTGTATTTGTATGCATCACTCCACATACAAAAACAAAACAAGCATCAATGCTATTTTTCCATCGGAATAATGAAATTTCGCTTTTAATTTATTTCAAATTAATTTTCATTTTTATTTAATTTATTTTTAAGCCTTCCGCCAAATATTTCCGAAAAATACTAAGATTCGAAAATACCTTCGAAAACCAATATTTCATATAAAAAATAGCTAAACAACTTTTTTTTTTAATTAGCAAAGATGATAGAAAAATTTAAATTTAAAAGTTCAGCGCAAAAATATTTAAAAATTGTATCAATGAACTTTTTTCCCAAAAATCAGGTCAATTGGCATACAGTTTATTTATACATTAAAATATTATACATTTTTTTTTTTATTTTAATCATTAAAAATGGCGGATGTACACTAAATACTTCCAGGAAGGTCGCAGCGGGGCTTGTCATCAATCGGCGGGCATTGTAACATCAGCGTCAGTGACCTGAATACAAAAAATCAAAAATTTGTATATGAATTAAAAACAAATGAAAGAAAAGAAAAAATCGCGGAATAAAATGCTTCAAAAAAAAAAAAAATTATTTGGGGGCGAATTTTCCTACTATTTTTGCTTCGAAAAAATTATTTTTTCGAAAAATTTTCGAATTGTAAATTCACATAGATTGGTTGGTTGGTTGGTTTAAGGGTGACCCCGCATCGGAGTGCCACATAGACCGCAAGTTGGGTCCGTTGTATTGCCCTAGAGCTCATTATGTTTTGTGATTTCCCCACCTAACCGAGATTTTTATTGTAGATTTTGGTCAAAGATATTAATTCGTTTCGAGAATTTGATGAGAGATTCGATTTTCAGGTTCGAGAGTACTGAAAGATTGTCAATTGTTGGAGAGCCTAGAAGAGCGAGTCGACTTCTGCCTAGACCGGGACAACTGCACAGCAAATGTCTGCTCGATACTTCCTCATCTTCGTCCTCGCAGTATCTGCACAGGTCGTTTTGAGGAACCCCGAGCCGACGTGCGTGAGTGCCCAAAAGGCAGTGGCCGGTGATAAGAGATATTATATGCCTTAGTTCGTGTTTCGAAAGACTTTTAAGGGTTTTTGTCTGTTTCAGATTGTAGGATGGCCAGATTTGTCTGGTCGTAACGCAAGTAGTTTCCACTCGCCACCTCCGATCAGCAATGCTGTGAAATTCTCGATCGATGAGCAATTTACATGTTGAGAGCGGAATGTGGATTGTGGGTAAGTTACTAACATTTGATTGCGCAGCTCCAGCTCTTGCTCATCAGCTTTGCAGTTACCTTCGAATCCACTGTGACCCGGTATCCAGATTACTTGGACAGAATTTTGAACACTTATCTCGTTAAGAGATAAGAGACAGGATCGAACCACATCTGAGTGGGTATAAGAGGAGCTGTAGCATAGATTACTTTCTAAAAAAAATGTGTGAAAAATTTCAGGGAGATCGGTCAATAACTTTTCGTGTTATCGTGTATGTCAATTCGAAAAATATAATATAGTTTTGAGAAAAACGCATCTAAAGTCGGCAACGTAACTACTATATATCTCTCCCAGCGCTCGTACGCAAAGAATAGAGGCGTCACGGTTGACGATCTATAATATAAGAAAAAATCTTAAATTTACGTTCTAAAAGTTTTTTGACATATTTTTAAAGGATTATATCAACATTTTATGAAAAAAAAAATAAAATTTTTTTTTCGAAATTTTATAGGTATCTGTCCCCTTAAAAATTGTATCCCCATAATGAGATTTTTGAAAATACAGGGTGGGCCAAATAAGACCTACTAATGACTAAAGACCACTGCCTAGCAGTATGCGCAGTGGCTTCATCTTGTTGAAACCACAAATTAGAATACTGCTCCGCAAAAAGTTTTCAATCAATGTTCTGTAAGAAGCTCCTGAAATCGAATCCGGCGTTTCATCCTCATTTTCGAAGAAATATGGACCGATAACTCTAGTGGCCATAACACCACACCAAACAGTACATTTAGATGGGTGTGTTGCCTTTGGCTTTTCAGAGCCTCACAATCTACAGTTTTTTTCCTAATCATGAAGGCTGTGGGAGCTGATCTGGAATTAAAATGTTACCGATATTTACGCTGTGTTAAAACTATTGATCGTTGAAAAGAATAGAAAAACTCGACACTTTGAACGCATTGTATTGTACTGTAGGGTTCCATAATAAAATTCCAAAAATTCAATTATAACCTACAAAAAGAGAAAAATAAATATGTCAAGAAATAAAAAAGTTATTTGTGCTTAACATTAGTAGGTCTTATTTGGCATTTTTAAATCGTACAATTCCTGCGAATTTTAATATTTTTTGGAAATATTTTTGTGGAAGCCTTAAAAGAAAAAAAAAAAAATGCATGATACCGATGGAAAAATAGCACCGATACTTTTTTTTGTATGCAGAGTGGTGCACCCTAATGTACGCATGTGGGCCTATGTACAAGCAAGTTGGCATTCTTGAAAAATTTTCGCCGAAAATAAACTACGCAGTCGTCGCGCTTGTGATGTAACTAAAGTTTTCCCATATTCATGGTCTACTGGCCTGTCTGGATCTATGTCTACTTTGAGTTTGGAATTTCTTCATTATTAATAACACATATGTATATGTAATAATAAAAAATAATACATAATTGGCGCGTACACTTTTGTTAGGTGTTTGGCCGAGCTCCTTCTCCTATTTGTGGCGTGTGTCTTGTTGCTTTTCCACAAATGGAGGGACCTACAGTTTCATGCTGCCTTCGAACCGCAGATGGTTTTTATTAGGAACCTTTTCATGCTCCCAGTGATGCCTTTTTTTTATTATTTTTATTTGATCTTCATGCACGAAGATTCGAGCTTACGCTTTCCAGCCTAATAATGTAGGGTGTTATGGAGGTAATATGAAGGAGGAATGAACCAAGAGAGCAAAAAAAAAAGGATCCGCATATCCGATATATCAAGTTACGTGCAAACATACGAACAGAGCAACAACGAAAATACAAAGTTAGAGAAGATGTTCAGGGCGCCATCCTTCCATTTCCAAGCAGGCAAAAAATTGTTGTCTGAAGGTCATTTGAACACTTTCTAAAACTCCCTAGGGGAATCGGATTCGCAACTGGAGCTCTTCATGATCATCATAGACTAATGCTTTAAACTATTACATATCCAAAAAAAAAAAAGAAAGAAAACAAGTGCAAATTATCACCGGATGTGATCTTGTAGCGGATAATAGATATGCGACCCTTCCTACCCATCTACAAGTAGAAGTACATAAAAGAGTTTGGTCTAAATGCTCTCGAGCTGCAAACGAAAACTAATGGTTGGTACGTCTCTTACGCTTGATGGTTCGAGATAATCTCCTTATACGAAGTTGACAACGGATCATTTTCTTCCAATTCTAAACAAAAAGTTTCACAAAATATCAGCCAACTATGATAAGAATGACTACATATATGATCGGAGCATCACGACCTGTTAGTGTGAAACCCGGCGTGCTGTTTACAAAGTTTCAGTTCAAGATGCGTTTTGATTCTATTAAGCAGCATTTTGAACAAAATTTTGGTTAGGATACTTATAATTGTGATGCCTCTACAATTTTTGCAAACGGAGAGGCCGCTTGCCACCGAAATGGCGGTCATCTATTCATTAAGCAGTTCCTCGACCCGCCAAATCGCATCAAAAAGAGAGACAAAATATCGCGCTGAGAAGGCTGGGTTAGCTTTAAGGATTGCAGAAGGGTTCATATAACCACCTTAAGCTGTTCTGGACTTGAGCTGTTTAATGGCACGATTTATTTATTTCCTAGATTTGTGGAAGAGGATGATATCGGTGAACAGCTATTAGAGTGTGCATATTAGGTAGGTGACGAGGTAGAGCTCGATGTTAGAATTGAGGTTTCAGGGTTCAGGATTAGCCATTTGTCATCTAGTCTTTTGCTCACGCTCCGATGTAATAAGTGCCCCATTTTAGGCCTTAATAGGATGGTTTGAGTTTCCGTTAATACCAATTAGCTCTCGGCTCAGTCTATGCAATTCATGAAGGTTGTTCTTCCGGGCGGCATCCTTCGCTTGGTATGACAGATTAGAGGTCCAAATTCACTTGCCGATACGGCAAGATCGACTTACGTCTGTGTGGAGACATCTGTATTGGCTATCAAACATTGTTTTTTGACCGAGCGTTTGCTCACTTCTTAACCCTTTGGGGACGAAGTCGCTCGACGGGCGAGCGTCGCTGAGGACGAGAGGTATTGGAGTGTGCAGTAAAGAAAATAAATACGCTGAATGTTATAAAAACTAAGACTTTGTTTAACACAAGAAAAAATTTTGATAAAATCAAAAAATAATTATAAACAAACTACTATCACTGCTTATGGTTTAATGCTTGAATGGATTTCTTATTGCACGGATTTTACTTCCGCTTGACGAAGTAATGCCGTCATCTTCCGTTTTATCAGATTCAAAGTAATATTCGCCAGAACTGTAATTATCTAAAGTATCATATCAAAATCGCTTAGCCATCGGGCATAGGAAAAAATATATAAAAAGCCTCCTGGTTCCTCTGGGAGTGCCACTGAGAAACTGAATCGAGGAACTGAAATTCGTTCTGTCTCTACCGTCATTTCACACCGTGAGCTTACATTATAAGGAAGATAAGACTTCATCGCTAATGGTTCCTAATATCTTTGAATGAAAACGTGACTCTTTTACTGTACTTGTGCGTATCTTATCACTCAGAACGGCAGACTTCGCGAGCCTTGCTGCTAAGAACTAATTTGGGCGGCTATATGCCGACACGCGTCCGTAATGGAGAAAAGGTTTGGCCGGCTATATGCCAACACTCGTCCCCAAAGGGTTAAAACCTTCACTTTGAGTCTGTTTTCGATTATGGAAATGGTGGATTCACTTAGAAATGCTTTTTTCTTTTTGTGGTTGGGCAAAAGCAGACTTTTACACACATTCCAACGTGAAAGCGTGTTGCTATATGGCTGCGAATCCTTGCCGCTTTCAGTCGCGATTATCCGAAGGCTGCAAACATTCGTCAATGCTTGCTTGCGCAAAATTTTTAAAACCTGGTGGTCTCGTCTTATTTCAAATCAGGACTTGTTTAATTCGCTCAATGAACTCCCAATCGAGCTCTTCATTAACCCATTCCATCCCATTGTACTCGCTTGAGTACAGAAAAAGCATCTTTTTCGAAACGACGTCAAAAGCCAACGCTTACAAATTTTTAAATGTACTCGCCACTTTATAATACAGAGCAATGTCGAAAAGGAATACACATGTTTCTCCTTCTGTTTTTTGAGTCCCGTTATCCGTTATTCACTTGTCTTTGCGTGCACCTTTGCTATTTTTCTTCTTTTCATGGTTTAGTTTGCAATAAGCTCTCTGTTTGACAAAATCTAAGTTATCACGGAAAAAGTTCAGTGTTGTAATATTCATAATACATATAATCTGTATACTTTATACCAAAAAAACGAAAAAAGTTGTGGAAAATTGCATTTCGGTAAGTTTAAATTCTAGTGTACTCGCATGGGTACAGTGGGAACATTCATATATATTTTGTGTGCATATTTCATGTAGATTTGGTAATGGATGTAACAAAATTTTACGGAAAGAGGTTTCACAACCTTTCTGCGGCCCCCGACTATATTGAATCAAGCGACCGTAGTCACTTCGACTTCACTATTATACCACCAAATACCCACTGTGACACAGATAAGGATGACATTGAAGAGGATAATATATTGCGTGATGATATTCCAACCTTGGAATCGTATTTTTCGATTCTTCTTTACGTCATATGACCTTCTTAGAATTTTAAAAGAACAAGGATTTAAGGCTACTGGGACTGTTCGTGAACGGCGGACCAAAAAATGTCCTCTGAAAACGAACAAAGAACTACAAAAGAAGCAACAGGGAGAGTTTGATTTTATGTAAGTTTATCATAATGATTTATTTGAATAGTTGTTTTGTATCAAATTTTGTAGGTTTTCTGACTCAGGAATACTTTTTGTGACGTGGAATGACAATAGCGTTGTGACAGTGGGAACAAACTTTGATAGAATTGAACCTTTACATACCGTCGAACGATGGTCACGACAAGAGAAGCCCAAGGTGAATGCCCATCAGCCGAAGTTGATAGCGCAATACAACTCAGGAATGGGAGGAGTTGACCTCCACGACCAAGCTTTGAATACCTACAATATAAAGTTTAGAGTAAAGAAATGGTGGTGGCCTCTTTCCACCACAATGATAAGCTCGTGCGTAGTAAACGCATGGAAGCTTCATAAAATGGCAAGTAAGAGTCAATGCGACTTGTTGCAATACCAACGTGAAATTGTGCGATTTTATTTACGCAATTATAATATCCGGGACATATCTTCAAAACAATCGACAACGGCATCAATAGCTGGTTCCTCATATAACCATTTTCCCAAAAGGATATCGAATCAGCTGAGGTGCAGGGAGTGTCACCAAAGAATTCGATGGATTTGCGAGTTATGCAATGTAGCCCTTTGCGTAGAGAGAGAATGTTTCAAAAACTTCCATACTGTTAACCGAACTAATAGCCAAGGAAGTCTTTGAAAGTGTCTTTTTATTTAATACTCCATATTTTCATATACAGGCAATGTATATACATATTATCCCATTGTACTCGATTGGGTACAGCCCAAAAAATGCATTTCTATGATTTTTTTTCGTGTTTTTTTTTTTTAAGGAGCTTAATTACACTGTTTCAATAAACGTTTTATAAACGCATTTAAAAAAAAATTGTTTTATATAAGGTTGGGATTTAATGGGTTAAATGCAAACGACTTGGCTGGATAGGCCACACTTTGCGCAAAACAAGGGATTGTTACCTGTTCTAGCATAAACAATTTATCACGTCTGGGAGAAATGTTTGATGGAAGAGCTCTTATTAGCAGCTTGCCACTAGAAAGATGGGAAATGCTGATAAAGAAACTGTGGAGCTAATGTTACGATGACGGTTTTGCGACCTCATCCCTTACCGGACAAAATAGCGCACAAATAGTTGCAACAAAATCCATCCAATGCTAACATTTTGTACACGGACGGATCACTAACTAACGACCTGCTCCAACTCTGGAGGTGCACTCTTTTTACGAAGCCGAACGTATTCAACTTTCGTTCGCCCTTGGTAGTAACATTACCTGTCTTTTAGGCAGAAATTTTCGTTATATCTGTGACGCTGCGAGGCAGCTACAAAAAGAGAACAAACAGGAGGTGAGGTATTAATCTGCTAGGATATTCAAACTGCTATCAAGACCATTCCACCTCAGCCTGCGAGATTGGAAGTACACTTATATATGTGAGCGTCAAAGCATTCAGATATCCTAAATTAAATACGTAAGTATTGAGGTTTTGGTGGTATACACTGCTGGTCTTAGGTTAGACGCACGTTTAGTTGCATACAACTTTGCTTCATATTTATTTATTAAAGGACGATAGAAAAGAAGTTGATATGCGAAAACATTTCTTATTTAATGATACTTTAAATATAATATTCAAATGATTTTACCTATTTAACAAAATTGTGTTTTTCAAACATTTTCTTAAATCTACTCAAAATAAGGCGAATTTTTCTTGGTCATTAGAATAGACGCACTTTGGCTTTTTAATTTTTATAGGAAAAGTATTTGGATTTTAACTTAAATTACTATTTGATTTATTTGAAATAAAAAAAAAAATAGTTTCAGAAATGAGTACTGCCTCCTTTGTTAGTAAGAACTTCATAAATCCGGTCCTTCATAGAATGATACAAGGAATCTATGTAGTTAAAGGAAATCTCGCTCCAAGCTTGTTTAATATTTGCAGTTAATGTTTCCTTATCTTCGTATTGCTTTCCTCCATCGTATACCTTCCGTGTTAGCCAGGCCCAAACATTTTCAATTACGTTTAGATCTGGAGAATATGGTGGTCAGGTCATGATATCAACGTTTTGACTCGAAATAAAAGATTTTACTACTCGAGAGTTATGAATAGGAGCATTGACTTGTTGAAAAATCCAAGGAATTGGTCCAAAGAGATCTTTTAATTTTGGAAATACAGACTCCAACAATGTTTTGAAGCGATCGCCGTTCATCTTTTGATTGATAAAAATCAAGTCAATTGTTCCATAAAACGTGATAGCACCTCACACCATTATTTCCCCTTCTCGGCTATGGTGTCGACTTAAATATAGCTCATCTTTCCGCAAATCGTGATAATAATATTGAAATCCATCAGGGTCATCTAAATTAAAACGTTTTTCATCAGTAAATACAACTGAACGCCAATCATTTAGTCGAGTGTCAGATTGGACAGTCCACGTCATGTATTCTTTCGCGAATTGAAGCCGGTTTTCTTTGCGTATTGCATTCAAAGGGTTTTTTTTTTATTTTTAGACGCTTCAGGTGTTCTGAATTTCTGATCGTACGCTGAACAGGTGATAGACTTACTTTTACTTCGGCCAATTCCTTGATCTTAGCAGCAGATTTAGTCGAATTCGAAGCAATTCTAACAATTTGGCGTACTGCTTGATTTGATAGTGCCTTTTTTCCCCTTTGAAGTTATTTCCATATGCCTCTGGATCCTTCAAGAATCTGTCAACAGATCTGGAGCTGCGATTTATTTGTTTGACAATGTTCCGATTGGACAGTTATTGTGAGTGAAGAAAGTCTACTTTTTGACGTTCCAATACGCTCATAACAGGAGCTTTTCCCATTTTTTTCTTCAAATGTAGCTCGAAAACACTTTATTTGTTTATTTTTGATATTTTTTCAATACGAAAGTTTACACTTGTCCACGGAATATGAAGAAATTTAAGATGCGTCTAATTCAATGACCAACCGAAAACACGTGTGATTGCCATAGACATTTCTATAATCTCCGAATGTACAGTTATTTTTTTCCAAATCAACCAGCTGTCAGCATTTTTTTTTCGAACAAGATTCGCACTTTGATAAGAAAAGCATTTTGGACAATTAGAACAAGCATGATAATAAATAATTGATTTTGTTTAAAAAAAAACGATGGTGCGTCTAACCTAAGACCGGCAGTGTATAGTATGTGCCTTTTTTCAGGACGATCCTCGTCGATGTTGATCTCATAAATCCAACCAGGAAGAACCTCCTTAGCTTTATAAGTGTGACGCTTCACCTGGCTGAGCTACGGGGAGCTTAGGGAACATTATGAGTATCGATTAATCAGCGCTGTGAATCAGGGACTACTCTGCGCTACTAGCTTTATGTGAGTGAGGTACTTCACGAGATACAAGAACAAGCAAATGAGTGCGATTGATCTCAAAAAAAAAAAAAAGAAATCAGAATTGTTTTCTAATATTGTCTTCTAATCTCTTATAAAATTCATAAATATTTAAGTACACAAATTTAATGCCATGAACCTCTTCAACATTGCGAATATTGCAATCCTCTTGTTTCTATCTTGTCCTTCAAATAGTCCGTGAGATTACACTGATAATAATAAATTTTTACTATTTTATGCACGTATGAAAATACGTCTGTAGGCAAATAAGTTACACAAAGGCAAAAATTATATTAGCGCATAAGTTTTTTGTTGAGTTGTGCATGTATAGGTGCATATTATGCTTAAGTATGGAAATATTAAAGCGTGAAATTCTTCTCATTTCATTTTATGACCACACATCATATCCGACTTTTAATTACTCTTGAATATGTGTAATTATGAGCGTGCATGTCTATAACTTCCGCTAATTAGACCTTTTGTGCGATTCCGTACATACTCACACTCATGATCATACTCATACTCACACTCGTACTTATACTCATACTTACTCGTACTTATACTCATACCTATGCTCATACTTACATATACCCATATCTATACTTATACTCATATATGCATACATCAGCGCATACGAACGCATTGACACGCACTCTCGAAAATGTGCGCACAGGTTGCTTTGCATAAAGTCTCAGCAGAGATATTTATACAAGGTTCGGCACTCGAAGTGTAACCAATTAAAAAGGCAATACATTTAAAACAAAATACTTTTATTCGATTCAAAGTAAAAAATGTGTGAAAATATTATAAAATTTAGAATCAATTTACTTTTGCCTTGATTTGACCACCTTTTGCCTTGACTATGGCCTTGAGACGGACTAAGACGAATGTGACCTGCAGGTATTTTGGGCCACTCGCCGACAATGGCGTTTTTCAGCGCTTCGAGACTGGTGAATCTTTTAGTTCGGACTTTGCTCCCCAAAATGGCCTAAAAATAATAATTCATCGGATTCGCGTCTGATGAATTTGGGAGCCATTGTGTGTACGTTATGAAGTTCGGATCCTTGTTTTTTAGTCATTCTTGGTTCACTCGAGCTTTGTGAGACGGCGCCGCGTCCTGTTGAAACGTTCATGGGCTGCCATCGAAATGTTTGTCTGCCCACGACTTCAAAGCAACCTCCAGAATACTTTCACGATAATATTTCGCATTTACCTTGATGCCAGGCTCTATTAAAACGATTGGAGAGTGCCCATCTGCGGTTATAGCGGCCCAAACCATTACCTGTGGCGGGTGCTGCCTCCTGGTGTCCAATCGATGACTCAAATTATCGTATGAACGGTAGATCAAATAAACCCTATCGTTTTGGGAGTTTACGAGCTGCTTCAATTTGTAACACTTTCGCGTCAGGAAACACAATAATCGGAAATTTACTGCTTTCGGCCAAGCGAAGAAACTCCTTCGCTCTCTCAAGCCTGACTTGTCGCCGCTTTGGTGTGAGATCACGCGACTTTTGGGTCTTGTAAGGCTTAACTTTGAGCTCCTTTTTCCGTATACGGCGGACGCTACAGCCAGATATTTTCAGTTCTTTTGCCATTTGATTGGCACTTCGTCGGCGATTTCGCTCAAGTCGCTTCTTTGCTTTTTGAACCATTTCACGTGACGTTGTAGTCTTTTGAGGACCACCTCCATGACGTTTCGCGACGCTGCCGTGTATTAGCTGCGCGTGCGATCTGAAGGTGGTTACTCTTCGAGTGCCCAACCCTGTATGCATATAAAGTGTGTCTAATTTTTATCTACAGTA